>VMKM01002487.1:0-69141 GCA_008360985.2 Macquaria ambigua
GGGGGGGGAGACTACTATTATACTACTGTTGATAACTTTGTCCTCTGATCAGAAATGTGATGCTCAAGTGTGACTGTCACCAAAAGATGTGTGTTTCCTCTCTCAGCTGATGGTGCAAAGGTGACAGAGCGCTAATGAGCATGCTGACAGATGGACCGTCAGACAGGAAGTGATATAACCAGTGACTGTTGGCGAGGAAGTCATTGTGTAAGGGCGTAGAGCTGGCAGACAGAGACACTAATATAAAGCCGCATATTAGTAGTAAACCTTTCAAACATATGGATGATTTGACATAGTGCAGGCTTGTGGACCAAATTGGTAAAAAAAAATAACAAAAGACTGTCACTGGTCAATATATAGCTGAATTTTACATTATTACTTTACTTACACTGTATTACTAAAGTAATGAACTCTAGAGTTTTGTTCTGCTTTTGTTCGTGTTGTGTAAAAAGTGAATTTCATGATTGTTATGAGGTAATGTGCCTTTTAAAACTGCTGACTAATGTGGTGTTCAGAAAAGATCATCATTAAAGCGCCAGTTCACCCAAATTACAAAAATGCTCATCTTTTTTCTCACCTATCGCTAATGGTATGTAGCAATGCAGATAGCTTTGGCTTGGTTTGCCCAGGTTTCAGATTTCTGCCTCCACCTCAATACAACTTTGTCTGTGGTGCTCACAGTGTTGTAAAATTCATTTTAAAGCTGCTATAATCAATATTTATCACTCGTAGCATTTTAGCATCTTTTAACTCATTGTTAGGCTCAGCACCAAACAGCAGACAGACAACGTTAGCGACTAGCTGGTGAACACAGCGGAGCATTTAGCAGCTAAAGAGCCAGATATTTCCCTCAGGAGTTGGTAGAGACCAGACCACAGCTAAAAGGAGAGTGAATATTGCACTTAGATTCATCAGGTGGACACAAACACGACTCCAAATGAATGCTAGTGTTGCTCCGTATGTGCTGCGCTGGATGTGTAAATAAGCATCTGTTTGTTAGTTTGCCATATCAACTTTCTAAGTTGTTGTATTTACAGCTTGTTGGCCAAAAAATCTGTTAATGCAGGTTTAAAAAGTTCAACAGCATTTATATACAGAAGCAGTGTTCCTGTCACTCTGGAAAATCAACAGAACACACTGTCAACGGTTTTACGAGGACAGTTTCTTTGGTAGAAGGTAGTTCCAAAGAAAATTGTTAATAGTGAGATCTGTGGATTATCTTAAGTAACGTGGAAAAGACAGGTTGCTGTTGATTCATTTATTATTTAAATGTTTTTTTCCCTAATTTGGGTCAACTGATCCTTCAAACTCTCACTTGTTGCTTAATGGCAATTGACATTTTGTGCACTGCTTTGGCAGTACTTTTCTTGATAAACAGTCATCCAAGTTCATTTATTTAATTGAAATGAAAGAGGGACGTGACGGAGAGGGAGTGATGGAGATAATGCATAATTGATAGAGAGACATTGAGTGTTGGAGAGAGTTGATGGTGGAGTGGTCTAAAAAGGAGGAAAGAGTCGTTTGGCTAATTAGATCAGAGTGCTACACCACATGCATCACATTTACTGTTCTTAGGAGACAGAGAGATGGACAAGGAGCGGGAAGGATGTAGAGTTTGTATGCACCAGTCAAATCAGCTTTGTGGTCAATATATTGTACTATGTGTCATGTTCACATTCAGTGTAAAGTATAAAAGTATGTGTGTGTGTGTGTGTGTGTGTGTGTGTGTGTGTGTGTGTGTGTGTGTCAGGACCCGAAGGTGCGGGAAGTGCTCGGCTTCGGTAAAGGTGACAACGTTGAAAGGAAGCTGGTAACCGTCGTCCATGGCAACGACCTCGTCAACACCTCCTTCCTCAACTTTCAGGCCATGCAGGAAGATACAGCCAAGGTAACCACGGAAACCACCACCACCACCCCATGACCTACTCACATTACTTATACTTGCATATAATATTTCTTCCTTCCTTCCTTCCTTCTTTTCTTCCTCCTTACCCCCCTCTCTTTCTTTCCTCAGGCCATATGCTGATTACTCACTTTACGATGTTGACATAGAAGCATGTGCGTGTTTAGGAGTTGTAAAGAGGGATTATTTCCTCTCTCTCTGTGTGTGTTGTATATTGTATATAGACACTGTTTCACTTAGTTTTAACATCAGACGAACAGTCAAACAGCCCTGTTTTATCATCTCGTTCTTGTCTGCGTGTGTGTTTCCAGATTTGGACGGATGAGCTGTTCACTTTGGCCACAAACATACTTTCCCAGAATGCATCACGGAACACTTTCCTCCTCAAAGCGTAAGAAGTTGTATGGGTCTTATCTTGATATGAGGCAACTGTAGATTTTAGATCATTATTTTAAAAGCCTTTCTCTGTCTCTCTGTCTGTTTCAGGTACACTAAGTTAAAGTTGCAGGTCAATCAGGATGGGAAGATTCCTGTGAAGAAGTGAGAAACGCACACATCAACCACTTTTTAAACTCTGTACAGAATTTTAGACACCAGCGCCTTCCACTTCTTCTTTCCTTTCCTCTTCTCTGTCTCTCTTCCACTTTCTCTCTCGTCTCTTCTTTAGCTCACTGTAGATGTTTGACGCTCTTTTGCTCAGCCCTGGCAAATCAAATCCTTTCAGACTCTCCTGACAGTGTTTGATTTTTTTTATGTTGAGAACAATAAACCTAACAAACTCAGTCATGATAAGTTTTAAAACAGTGACTGTTATCTCTCCAAACTCTCTGTCTTTCAGTATTCTCAAGATGTTTTCAGATAAGAAGAGAGTGGAGACGGCTCTGGAGCAGTGTGGCCTCCTTAATAACAGGGTAATCATCAAAAGCAATCACTGACCACAGGGCTACTCAAGATATGTGTTTCTATTGTATTGGCTGATACATGATAATAGTTGCAACTCAGTCCCTCACCCTGGGGTATTGCATAGCATTCTTTACATACCTTTGCAATGTAAGGAACACTGTAGGCCTAGAGTAGCCTTAAAATATAACAATTTACATGTTAATTAACTGTCAACAAGAGTCACCACTTTTAAAGTTTTGGGATTAAAGAAAGATATATTGTGTTAATTAGTGAGCTGTAGAGATGCTGGTAGGTGGATTTTGTTACAGAGAAAGGCAAGCTGTTCCAAGTCATTGTGCTAAGCTAAGCTAAAAGTAATGGATAAACAGTTGAAATAGTTGGCTTAAAGTAATGGATAAACAGTTGAAATAGTTGGCTTAAAGTAATGGATAAACAGTTGAAATAGTTAGCTAAAAGTAATGGATAAACAGTTGAAATAGTTAGCTAAAAGTAATGGATAAACAGTTGAAATAGTTGGCTTAAAGTAATGGATAAACAGTTGAAATAGTTAGCTAAAAGTAATTGATAAACAGTTGAAATAGTTAGCTAATAATTATAAAACTAATAGTTGAAGGGTCCAGCTTTTGGCACACCAAGTGGTAGTAGAATTAAAACTTGACCAAAACCAACCTAAACATTGACAATTAAATTGTATGAAAGAAATACCGTAACAATATGAACTTTTATGTAGTGTTACTTGAAATTAAATTGTGGCCTCTTACAGTAAATGTAAATGCATTAACTGCTCAGAGTGAAACTCTTTGCAGCTTGGGCATTGTCAAAATATTTGCTTGTGTCGGCAGTGTAAGGTACCTCAGGCTTGTGGTTTTGTAGGTAAGACAAGGTTTCTTGTGTGTTGTTAGTCAGTGTGATCTTTCCTAAAAATCAGTTTGGAGTCACAAGACATTTCTTTTTGAATAAGGGACCAGATTGTGCAAACTGAACTGTCAGCATTTCTCGTTGTATTGTGGTACTCTGGCGCCTCCTGCTGGTTAAATAGAAAAACACACAGTGGGAAAAGACTGAAGGAGGATCTGAGCCACCACTGACAGCAGCAAGTTGGGTGTCAGTGTGTAGCTGGAGGCAGATGGCTGCTGAGAAGCTGACTGACTGTTAACAGGATCAAAGTGTCTCTGAAACCACCAGGCCTACTTTCTACGCAATCCTCTCCGTTCTCTTTCAGTCAGAGGGACTCAAGCCAGATGATTTCACGTGGGAGGCCTTCCAGAAGTTTCTCGACAGCCTCTGTCTGCGGCCTGAGATACAAAGCATCTTTGAGGAAAGGTATGTGATACATAAATAACACTTTCACAAACATATGCTGTGACTTTCCATTATGTTTATTCCCTTTTGCCAGAATAACATTTCCACCCCCACCCTGAATCCTTTCGTAAAGATGCTCTAGTCATATTTTTAGGATTCCTAGTAATGCTCATAACCTGTACCTCGGTCACCATGCACACACTCTTTTCAGCACACTTTTCTCTTTGCTCCAGCGGCTCCAAGAGGAAGCCATTCATCTCGTTGGACCAGTTGATGGACTTCATCAACCGCAGGCAGCGAGACTCCAGACTGAACGAGGTGCTGTACCCCCCGCTGAAAAGAGAGCAGGTCCGACAGATCATGGAGAAATATGAGACCAACACCAGCCAACTGGAGAGAGGTTAGTAACTTAGAGTGCGTTTTGCTTACCGTTATGTTTCTGTTCACATTTCAGGCATTTCGATGCTTGTATCCAGAGCAGGTTAAGACATGTAATCTGCATTTCTGAGATCTTTTTAATAAAATAATACAGTGAACCATTGCATCAAATATAAGTCATACCTGGTTCTTTTGCATCTAATGTGTTCCCCCAAAGACCATCCAAGGTAGTGACCAGGATACACTGCTGCTGAATCAGATAAGCGCACAAAAAGTGATTCAAGATGAGAGTTGAAGAGTTCAGTGTACATGCAGCTGTATCTTTTTGCAGATTGTATCTTTTTGTCCCAAGCAAACTTTATCAGCTGCAGCAGTACTCGGATAATTACAGGTTTATAGGTATGATTAATTTCCCTGACTTTTATTGCAGCAAAGTGGAGCGCAGGTTGTCCTCTTCTGAAATCCCTGGCCTTGCACTGACTGAGGCCAAATCCATTTCCCTTCTGTAAAACATCCAGAGTGTGGGAATCATTCGCAGATTTGATGAAATGTCCTCCATATGTTTTGCTGTGGTCATCTTCAGTGGATAAACTGTACAAAAGAGGTGGAACGAAAACAAAGCCTTGGCTACCATGAGCTGCTCTGCTAGGACACTGTTAAGCCAAAACCTGTAAGATGATCCACTATCCAGCCCACAGTGTTCAGAACTAACCTGGAGCTCCCACTAAGTCTGTTGATGTCTGTCCAGAACAAGAGCCTTTTGCTCTTTTGAGTCAGTTTACTGCTAGAGCAGATGACGTCAATTTAATATAGCATCTTCCAGTCCTTGCCCTTTAAATCAAATCAATTATTCTGATCACCAGCTGGATCAGATGGATGCTGGCCCATTTAAAGTGAAGTGTTCAAAAACAAGTTTGACTGTTTTATAGTCGGTAAACACACACACACACACTCTCTCTCTCTCCTGCAGACCAGATCAGTTTGCAGGCTTTCACTCGGTATCTGGGAGGAGAGGAAAACAGCATCGTACCTCCAGAGAGGCTGGATATCATCGACGATATGAACCAACCGCTGTCTCACTACTTTATCAACTCCTCACACAACACATACCTCACAGGTGAAAAAAAATAAACACACTCACAGAGCCGCACAGACCTCCGATCTAACGAGACACACATACCAGTTTAATGCCTCATTTTAATGTCAACCTTTATAGTTCATCTTGTGGATCTGAAGCCATCTTTCCCTCCCCTTTATCCCTGTGCCTGCAGTGGGTCAGCTGACCGGTCTGTCGTCAGTGGAGATGTACAGGCAGGTGCTGCTGACCGGCTGCCGCTGTGTAGAGCTGGACTGCTGGAAGGGCCGGCCACAAGACGAGGAGCCCTACATCACGCATGGCTTCACCATGACCACTGAGATCCCCTTTAAGGTGCTGCGTTTTGGCATTCACTTGTCATTTTGTTGTGCATTCAATTACCCAGGATTATTCCCTTGAAGTTTTCGTCTACTTTAATTATGACACCTTGGTTAGGTTGAGTTTGTGTAAGTTATTTCCGTCATGTAACATTTACTGTACAGCATTTTTACAAGACTATGAAATGTCTGTTTTTCCACTCTATATATGACTGACACTTTATAAAAGTGATTCAATGAATCCACAATTCATGAAGGTTTTTCCATCTGCACACAAGAAGTACCGTATTTGTATGTTTATGGAGGCTACGTATTGACTTTTATGTCCATGTTATTAAGCCCTGACAAGCTAACATATTTCTCCTCCTCCAGCTGTTAAGAATGATTAAGGAAACTTGGTGTGTGGGCCTCTTTGTGCAGTGGATTCAGAAATGCTAAATAAGGAGGCAGCTACCACAGTGCCATAACCTGTTAACTGAAGCAAAAATCTGTTGAATAATTTGGATAACTTTTACTTTATTTTATTTTTTTTATTTTTACCCTCTGTCACAAAAAAGCTCCCCTTTCCTGTATAACTGTGTGAACAAGGCAGAGTTCTGCTGTGTGATTTATAAGATAAAGTTAATATATTTATGAGCACTCATGAAACGCCTAACAATCCTGGGAAATGTTTATTTTACAATGTGCTTAGAGATTTTATTCAATGGAGCTCCTTCTAATGTTCTCATTCTTTACCCGACTGTAGGAGGTGATTGAGGCGATAGCAGAGAGTGCTTTCAAGACCTCACCGTACCCCGTCATCCTGTCCTTTGAAAACCATGTAGATTCGTAAGTCGTGTCAGTCTGTGAGTGTGTTTTTGTCAGCACGTGGATTCAGATCATCTAGTTTCATCTCAGGCTCAATGTATTTTGATTCACTGATCTAGTCTTCCAAGGCTTTTATTGAAATATTTGCTCTAAAACACGTGCTGGTAAAATTGATGATTGAAGGCATATTTAATTAAAGGGCGCTGTCCCATTGTAGCAGGTTAAAGTAAACCAGAAGCTAACCTGTGTCTCTTGTGCCGTCAGGGCCAAGCAGCAGGCCAAAATGGCAGAGTATTGCAGGACCATCTTTGGAGACGCCCTGCTCATTGATCCACTGGAGAAATATCCGGTAAGACTGATCTCCAGTCAGACCTGACATGAACTTTGCCAATGTGTTGTACTTCATAAAATATATGTATGTATATAAGCCATTTACTTTTTATAGTACTATTTTAGTCTGTCTGTTTTTAGTCTGAAATAAATGCATTTTTGTCTCACTGCTGTTCCTCAAAGAAAATTAACAACACACTAATATCTTTTTACTCCTCAGTCATGGTATTAATAAACTTCAAACCATCAAATCTGATCCAACAGCTTGTGATATGCACATCAGCTCATGCTCTTGATCATTTTGTACCAAAACACAACTGATACACTGCTTTGACCTTGACCTCTCTGTACCTTCATAACTGTGGCCTGAAAGCAGTTCACTTATTTATTTTTTTCAACCTTGAAATAAAACTCAAAAATGTGCATGGCCCATGACCCAAACCAAGGGTCACAGCACCAGACTCGATTATACAGACATTTTGTGCAATTATTTTATATATTTCTACCATTTTTCATTCTGGTGTTTTCCTAAGAATTCTTAACTGTATTATAATGTTAAAGAAGGGTTTGCAGTAGAAGTGCACATGAATGAAATACATGTTTTACCAGTTAGGAGCTTAGACACAAGAGCTAAATACTCTGAGACTTGTGTTCACATTCACCAGAAATATATGTACCCAGTGCAAACATTTCTTTATGTGTTTCTACGCAATGCAGGTTAAAACATACAATGATAGTAGTTTTTGATTTAAGTAATAGAGAGATGAATCAATTTGAATGTGGATCAGAGGGCAGAGTGTGACGAGTTTTAAACCAAAGACAATCATCCAGTGTCAAGACTGCAAAGTTGTTTTCGATTTAGACTGATTTTAGGGCTGTTTAACTTCATAACATCCACATTTTCAATTTTGACTGAGTTCACAATTGTGTCTTTCATGTGGCTTCAGCTGGAGCCCGGTCAGCCCCTCCCCTCACCGCAGGAGATGCTGGGGAAGATTCTCATTAAAAACAAGAAGAAGCACCCCCACCACCGACCCTCCAGTGGTGGTAGCATACGGCGCAGAGAGCTGGAGGAGCAGTCGTCACCCCACAACGGTCAGCGCAGACAGCTACCTGCATCTCTTGCGGTGGCGTGTAGGGCTGAGAATCTGTAGGTTTGGCTTGCATTTAAGCACTACAGCAGCTGATGTCACTCCTAAGTTCATCTTATATGGTTGTAATAATAAAATGAAATGAAATGAAATGAAATCAGCTTCCAGTGTTTGAAGAAATGAAAACCTGTATAGTCTTAGGCCAAGATGGCATACGGCTGACCTCTACATCAGGTCTGGCACACACAAGCTTAAAGTGAGGTTGATAGAGAGCTTTTGCTACGCATATATGTGCAAAAACAAGATTTTAAGGTGCCAAATTAAAGCTGATTGTTCGCTGTTGCCTGTGTAGACTGTCCTTTGAATGACAGTGATGGAAGTCAGCTCCTGTCTAACGGGGAGGAGAAGCTGGCTGAGAGGATGGTCAAAGACTCGGAGCCTCGCAAGTCCATAGGTGGGTTGAAGAAGAATGGAATGAATGATTAGAAAGGGTGCCAGCACGGGTGCACATGTTGCATAAGTTGTTTTTATTACTTCCTACCAGGGGGTGAGGGAGAGAGCGAGGAAGAGGAGGAGGACGAGCCAGTGACGGAGCTGAAAAAGCCGAACACTGACGAGGTAAGAGCCTTCAGGAACAGGACTTGACGGTGTGTTTGACTGGCTGATGGGCTGATTGATGGATCAGTGGTATCTGCCTCCCTCCAGGGTACAGCCAGCAGTGAGGTGAACGCCACGGAGGAGATGTCGACTCTCGTCAACTACATCGAACCTGTCAAATTCAAGAGTTTCGAGGTGGCAAACAGTAAGTGTGTGTGTGTGAGCGATAAAGAGAGAGACCGAGACAGGAAGACGCCGTGACTTTGCGTACAGAGAAGATATGAAGTGAAAGAAAGAGTGTGTGAGGGGGGTGGACAAGCCTCGTTAATTCTAAGCACCTCTCATATGTAGCTCA
Source organism: Macquaria ambigua (assembly GCA_008360985.2). NCBI lineage: Eukaryota > Metazoa > Chordata > Actinopteri > Centrarchiformes > Percichthyidae > Macquaria > Macquaria ambigua. Next base: position 9,080 of record VMKM01002487.1, read on the forward strand.
TTAGGCAGACAGGCCGGCTGTGTGGACTCATTTGCGGTTAATGATCAGTCTTGTCATACAGACCTGTCGCACATAGATTATGTTAATCAATTCCTGTTCCCGTGTCGATTTTGTGTCATTTTTTCTCTTTTTTCACTCGCTTTCTGTCCACCAGAGAGGAGGAAGTTCTTTGAAATGTCGTCGTTCGTGGAAACCAAGGGCATGGACACCCTGAAGAGCTCCCCCATTGAGTTTGTCGAGTATCCCTGGAAAGCCCGTCATCCCTTTAAAAAAACTTGAGCCTCTTTTGAGGAATACAGTTAATGTGTTCAAATGCCTCTTTTGTGTTTGAACTCTTCATTAGGATGGGCAGAAGTGACTTAGGAAAAGCCATAAAAAAATATTGCCTAGTCTTGACTTTGACCTTACAACATATAAAAAAGTCATGTTTGCCTTTTATCTGCTGCAATTTACAACATGTGACAAATGGTCAGTGCACGTATATGCCGCATATGCAGTGTTTGGTTCTTAACAACACTCCTCCAGGTACAACAAGAATCAGCTGAGCCGAATCTACCCAAAAGGGACAAGGGTGGACAGCTCCAACTACATGCCTCAGCTCTTCTGGAATGTCGGCTGCCAGATGGTGGCGCTAAACTTCCAGACCCTCGGTAAGTCCTGCCAGCCTCAGATGGCCGAACTTGGGCATGAAAGTGAGGCCTATGAAGTACAAAGTATCCACACAACCTTTATAACTCTTAAATAATTAATTTAAGGCTTTAAGAGGTATAAACTGTGCACATTTACCAGAAATAATCGTATTTTTTTGTACCATGTAATTACTCATTTCCACTCTCAGAGCAATTCCTAACAAGTTCAATTTTACATTATACCAAACATGTCTTTTCATGTTTTTTGTTTTAGCACTAATGTTCCTGTTGTCTGTATTTTTATGCTGCAAATTTATCATTTTTAGAACTATCACATGTAAAATTATAAAATAGGTGTGTTTTGCCAATTTTCTGTTTCCTTATTTTCATCTTTAAATTGCGTTTAAATTAAGTTTTTGATTTAATTCCAAGAAATATGTTTTGCTTTCTGTAGCTGGCAGATACTCTGGTATAGATGATAATTTAAAGAGTCTCCTAAGCCTTTTAAATAATTCAAGACACAGGGACAAGTTAAAGCATCTCAGTCTTTACCCCTTCAAATCCCTTTCTTCCCATATTTTCTTGCTCCTTCTCATCCCCTTTTCCCTTCTTCGTCCCTCCATTCCTCTCTACTAGACCTCCCTATGCAGCTGAACATGGGTGTGTTTGAGTACAACGGCGGCAGTGGCTACCTGCTGAAACCTGAATTCATGAGAAGGACGGACAAACACTTTGACCCTTTTACAGAAAACATAGTGGATGGGATAGTCGCCAATACTGTCAAAATTAGGGTAAGGACAAAACGTGTCTTCATTTGGATCCTGAATTTCTTTGTAAGAGCTGTTATAATAAACATTATTCAATGATTCAACATACACCAGGTGATCTCAGGCCAGTTCCTGACAGATAAAAAGGTGGGCGTGTACGTGGAAGTGGACATATTTGGACTTCCTGCTGATACAAAGAGGAAGTACAGAACCAAAACATCCAATGGGAACTCGCTGGACCCCGTGTGGGATGATGAAATGTTTGTGTTTAATAAGGTAACTCACGCACACATACCAGGATTCACATGTCTTTCAAATCTTACTCTCAACCTTCATTGTCTGTCCTTTGTTAACTCTTACATGACCTGATCTCTAAACGTCTCCCATGGCATCAACACCCCTCTCTCTCTCCAGGTGGTCCTCCCTACGCTGGCCTCTCTGAGGATAGCGGTGTTTGAAGAAAACGGCAAGTTTGTTGGACACCGGATCCTCCCTGTGTCGGCCATCAGACCTGGTCAGTACACACACAAACACACATAAACATTTAGAGACGTCCAATTGTAACCAAAGTCCTCCGCTGATGTAACTGTGTGTCTGCACTGAGTGGAAATGTCATTCATTTCTTTTTTTCTTCCTTCCCTTCTTGCGTCCTTCTAGGCTACCACTACATCAACCTGAAGAATGAGCTAAACCAGCCCCTCCTCCTGCCCTCTCTGCTGGTTTACACTGAAGCTCAGGACTACATCCCCAATGAACACCAGGGTAAGAACACTACATTAACAACAGCACTTTGCAGCTTTTCACCACACAACCCACTTGAGCCACTTGACTTGACTCAGACTTGACTTACCTTTAAAGCAATAGTTCAACAATTTGGGAAATACCAATTACTTTTAGCTAACAATTTGAAAAATGTATGCATTACTTTTAGCTAACAATGGTGACTTCTCTGTTCACTTGCTAACTAGTTTTCATGCAATCTAAGTGACTTTTAACATTTTGTGAAATGCGCTTATTCGCTTTCTTGCAGAGCTAGATGAGAAGATTGATTCCACTCTCATGTCTGTACGGCAAATATGAAGCTACAGTCAGCAGCCAGTTAGCTTAGCATAAAGACTGGAAACAGGGGGAAACAGCTAGCCCTTGTCGGCTTTGTCCAAAGGTACCAAAATGAATGAATTAACATGTTGTATCTAATTTGTTTAATCTGTAAAAAATCTAAAGTGTAAAAACAACAAGTTGTGGTTTTAGTGGGTTATCTGTGCCCAACCAACGCTCGGTCAAGAAATGGTCCGGTACATAACCTCCAGTAAAACCTTAACTTGTCGTTTTTACACTTTAAAACAAAACGAGATAACGTGTCAATTAGTGAACATTAGTGGTGCTGGTAGGTGGATTTGTTATTGTTGGCCAGAGCCGGGCTAGTATCCAATCTTTGTGCTAAACTAAACTAAGCTAAGCTAACCGGTTGCTGGGGCTAGCTTCACATTTAGTGTAGAGACACAAGAGTGGTATTGATCTTCTCATCTAACGCTTGGCAAGAAAGCGAATGGAAATTTTATTGCCCAAAATGTCGAACTGTTCCTTAAAGACTTGACTTGAGAAATCAAATTCATTTAATTTTGACCCAGTAAGTCCTGGAACAATTTTCATCGAAAGGCCTTGGTCTCAGCAATGTGAAAAAGCTTTGAAAGAGAAATGTTCAAATGTCACGTCATCAATCGCCAGCATTCAAAGACCTGAAGGAGTCCCACACTGACTTGGCTTGAAGACTTGTGACTTGACTTGGACTTCACCATAAAAGACTTCAAACAGCTCTGCCACTGGTCCAGAATATATGAACTTGTGGATATCCATGACATTAAGGCTCTCTTTGTCTTGCTTTTGTGCTTATGTGTATTCTCAGAGTATGCAGAGGCTCTGACCAACCCCATTAAGCACATCAGTCAGTTGGACAAGAGAGAGACACAGCTGGCTGTTCTCATAGAGGACAACAGTGAGGTAAGACACATCTGTGTGTGTTGAATAATAACAACCAACTAAAAAGAAAGGTGGAGGTCAGAACATGTGTGTGTAGATGTAAAGACCCAAACACTCCACGTAGTCAGTAGTAAGTCTCTGTGGTAGGCCTGCAGAGTGTGGACTCACTCAAACTCATCTTTCTGTCTGTTGCTTTTGTCCAGCATGTTCCCAACCAGCCCAAAGAGAGAGAGACCAAGAAAGAGTGCATCATTCCAGGAGGTCCAGCACCCTCCCCCTTCCACGCCCTCCCCCCCTGCTCATTGGATGAAGCCCCTGACATCATCAAATTACCTGCACCTGGTAGAGACATCCACAAATAATACATACACAAACAATACATACACAGCCACAAATGTTTGTCTTAATGTCTACATGTAACACACGTACATACCCACACCACTTCGTTTATCTGCTCTTATCCACACTTGACACAGAGTCGTGTGTAATGTGCCAGAAAACAAAAAAACTGGCAGTAGATTATCATTGTTGTTGATGCTAACTAGCGTACATTAGTTTGACATCACTTTCAATGATGCATAAGATGCTAGGTGTAATCCGTTGTAAAATCTTTGGTTATGGAGCAAGGTTAGCAGTCAAAACGTTGCTCCAAACTATCAGTCAGCCTACCTCCCATGTATGTTTGTATTGGCCTGCTACAAGGAGGTATATTATATGCTAACATTAGGTAACATAATATGTCCATGTATGTGTCTTCACTGCACAAATATCATTGTAAGGTCTTTCCACTCGTCTCCAGGAAATTCCAACAAGTGAAACAATATTTTTTTCACTGTGTTGTGAAAGTCATGAATCTCCCAAAATGTCAACTAAAGCTTTTTAGAAAATGTAACTTTTTAGAAAATAGAAAAAAGGGAAATATTATGAGCTTGCCCAGTTTCATCTATTTATTAAAAATGATGAAGCCATGCACACTGTATTGTTCACCACATTGGGCACAATGAGTTTTCTGCTGTTTGTGTCTGGTTCATTTCCCCATCGTCCATTTCACACATATACTGTCTGTGTGCTTCTCCTCCTGTATTTCTTTCTGCGTGTGTGTGCATGTGTTTGTTTGTGTTTGTAGCACAAAGTCCGAAGGAAGACCTCATAGCCACTGTTCTGACAGGTAAGGTCATTCCAGCGCATTTATTTCCACACAGAAATTAGTGAAATCATTTGTGTGTCGCATAGAGCTGCATATAGGATAAATATTTAATTTAAGTTGGACAAGCCAGGAGTGGCTAGTTGTCAGTTTTACACCGGTAAATTACAATGGTGATTGGCTATAATCTGTCTGTCTGTCTGTCTGTCTGTCAGACATCCAGGCCCAGTCCATAGAGGAGCTGAAGCAGCAGAAGAGCTATTTGAAGCTGGTAAAGAAACACAACAAAGAAGTCAAAGAGCTGCGCAAGAAACACCTTAAGAAGGTACACACACAGACGGATGCCCCACAGAATGGATACACTCCTATTTAGATCCATATGTATTTCATTTGTCACTCCACGTGTTTTTTTCAGCTCTACATAGAAACTGGAAGATGAAAAGTCCACTGCTTTGGTACCAGATGCAGAAAAATCACTTTGTTTTGCCTGTGTGCTGCAAAACAAATGAGTTTTTGCTCATGTGTGTCTGCAGGTGTGGAACCTGAGTAAGGAGCAGAAGTGTCGGAGTAGCCAGATCCAGTCTGACACCCAGAGGAGACGCAGTCAGATGGAGAAACACCTCAAACGTAGCATCAAGAAAAAGTAAGGATGGAAGAATGGATTTATGGGGTGTATAAAGGGAGAAGATCTAAAGCTGTAGCAGTAAATGAGGGCGGGATGGCAGAAAAGATTGATAAAATATCTGGATAGACTGATGTAAAGATACATGGATGGGTTGAAGATGGATGGTGGGGTAGGCGCGAAGAAGAAGAAAAAGCAGATGATGAAGGGAGAGAAGGATTCTGTTTTACTTAAACTTGCACTTTTGGTTGCAGCTGACAACCTGACCTCATTGTGTGTGTGTGTGTGTGTGTGTGTGTGTGTGTGTGTGTGTGTGTGTGTGTGTGTGTGTGTGTGTGTGTGTGTGTGTGTGTGTGTGTGTGTGTGTGTGTGTTGTGTGTGTGTGTGTGTTCAGCGAGTCCCAGGAGCCAGTGCAGCGTGAGCTGACGGCGCTGGATCAGGAGATTGAGAAGCAGACGGTCCAGCTGAGGGAATGGCAGATGGAAGAACTGCTGAAGCTCCGGCAGAAACTTCACTCAGTGGAGAGAGAGAAGCAAAAAACACACTTGCAAGAGGTAACGAGACACACACACACACACACACACACCTATGTATGAAAAGCGTCAATGCACTCCCCCAATCTCTGCACACTTCTGTACGCTGTGCATACTCAAGGTGACAAGGTGGAATAACACTGTATCCCCCCTGTGAATTCTTAAATATACACACACAGTTCATCATTAGCTGACCTCTAAGGAACTTTGTGGCACTTCCGTACATCTGCACAGTGATTCGCTGACAGGTCGTCGTCTGCTGCGGTCTGTGTTTTTAGGACTTCCAGAAGTTAAAGGAGACGGCCCATGAATGCCAAGCAGCTCAGCTGAAGAAGCTCAGGGAGACGTGCGAGAAGTAAGTGCGGCTGTTTCACCTTTCACGGATGGATAAAAAAAAAGTTGGGACAGAACTCAGAAGTCACTGCCAGAGTGACTTTCTGCTTTTAGTTATTAATATGGCATAATTAAGTCTTAGTTTTTGCCATAATGACATAGTGTTATGTAGATTTTAAAGTGGCTTTTGTCCCTTTTTTACATCATGTTGACTTGAATGTTGGATTCACCCCCAGCATCTGGGTTTTTTAATAACATTCACAAAAATGTCAAATTTCTCTACAAAACTTGCTATTTGTCTCTGCTTGGATGTAATGTTGGTGTGTAATTGTGTCTGCAGAGAGAAGAAAGAGCTCCAGAGGATCCTGGACAGGAAGCGACAAAACAGCATCAGCGAAGCCAAGATTCGCGACAAAGACAAGGCTGAAACGTAACAAACTTCTGTCTTTTGTTATTTGTCTGGAATAAGAGATGTTTATTGGATTTTGGGGAGTCAGCTCCTTCTCTTTATCTGTCTATCTCTCTTCAGGGAACTGAATGAGATAAATAGGAAACATATTCAAGATTCTGTCGCTTTAATCCGCGGGGTAAGTACCCACTCTTGCGCACACACACACACACTCTTATCACCCACACTTTTTGAGAATGGCCAGTTACCTACTTTATTTTTCTGCCATTGTCATCAGCTTTACTCCACTCTCTCACACATTATCTTCTTTTCCCTTCCTCCCTTATTTGCCTATCTTTTCGCCTCCTAATCCACGTTGCCATCCTTCCTTCCCTCATCCTTATTTTCTTTTTTTTACTATTTTTTTCCTCAAATCTTCAATCCTCCCGTTACACACTTCTTTTCATCCTGTATCTCCCTTCTATTTCTATTCCTACTTGCCCTGCATTCCTCCTTTTTCATGTCATGACACCCCTCAAATCTTCTTCCCATTGTCCCTTTCCTTCCTTCCTTTCTTCCTAAATCTTCCTCCCTTCTTATTTCCTCACACCCCAGCTGGAGGAGGCTCAGACCAGGAGACAGGACAAGCTGATGCTGAAGCATCGAGAGGTGCTGCAACACATAGACGAGGAACTTCCACTGGTGAGCAAAAACACGCGCAGTACCATTGCACTTACTGCACTCTCTGTCACAGAGAAACAAACAACTAGACAGCTAAAGTAACAGAGCCATATTAAGTTAAAGCTAGCTGGCGAGATAGCTACGGCTAGCCTTAGCTAAAGCTAAATGTACTTATTGATTTTTAAAAATAATCAGCCTGAAAAGGTATAAAATAAAGGCATTACAACCTGTTTTCAACCCTTTTAGTTAGTGCTTGATGCTTTTAAAGGACAGCAGTGTTCTTGTATATCTTCAAAAGATCTCTGGAATTTGAAGTCTTGAGGTTTTTACATGACAATATCTACATTAAGTTTTAAAGGAAAAGTTTGATATTACATAACAGTGAGATGTTGATACCATTCTCAACTCAGGAGCCAGGATGCAGTTAGCCTAGCTTAGCATTAAGACTGGAAGCAGGGAGAAACAGCTAGCCTGGTCCTGTCCAAGGTAAAAAAAAAAAAATACACATACCAACACCTGTAACGGGTATCATGTTTGTTTAATCTGTACACAAACAGAAATGTAAAAATTATAATTTTTCAAAGGTTTTAGAGGCAATTACCAAGTGTCTCCCTGGTTGCCTGATGATGCCTCATGGTGACGCAACGACTCTTGGCTGTTGTTAGCCAAAAGATTTGACTACAGCACTTAACTTCCTGTAAAACCACAAACATTTTTTACATTTCTGCCTGTGTACAGATTAAATGAACAACATACATACAACATGTTAATTAGTGCACTTGAGATGTGTTAGTAGGTATATTTTTAAAACTTTGGAGTGAGTCAGGCTAGCTGTTTCCCACTGCTTCCAGTCTTTATGCTAAGCTAAGCTAATCACCTCCTGGTTCTAGCTACATACTTAACATACAGACATGAGAGTGGTATCAATCTTTTCATCTAATGCTCAGCAAGAAAGCAACTTTCCCCAAATCTCAAACTACTTTAACTTACTTTAACATTTGAACATCTTTTAATATTTTCCTGGTGTTTCTTATCCAGCTCCAGTCTCAGTTGGAGAGAGAACTGGAGGAGGAGTATCAGCGACTACCGGAGGAAATCTGCCAGCACCTTCAGTTGGAGCTCCAGAACAAAGGTCTCCGAAAGGACGCCCTGTTCTCGCCCTTGTCCAATCACAGCAGCCCCAGCCCAAGCTCCGGTTCTGGCCCGCCCTCCAACTGCTCCACGCCCTCTAACCCGTCAACGCCCAATCGGAGCACCTGGAACAGGAGCATGGACAATAGCACTGCCTCATTGGCCGATTCCACTTCCTCGTCCACCACTCCCGTCATGTCGGAGACGGAGATGTCGTTCAGTTAAACTTTATTACTTGTAAAAAGGAAAATACATACATTCAACTGGGGTCTATAATGAATATAATGTGGGATAGTAATGATATTAATTATTAACTAATTTTATTCCTTTTTTTATTACAGACATTGTTCTTGTCTACAGAGCTATATTATTTTTTATTTTGCTGTTTTTGTCAGATGACACGTCATGCCTTTTTGTTGGATGATTTCATAAGAATCATAATCAGACTTTTTATTTTTTACATTTTCTTGTCTCTTTGTCTTGCTTTTAATGTCATATCCTTTCATACCTTTCATTTCCATTTTTGTCTGGTCAGTAAGCTTTGCTATGGTTTTGCCTCACCACAAGCTTTATGTTCACACTGTTTTCGCTAAAAGCTTTCTGTTTATAAGAACTTTTACCTCTTTTTTTTTGACACTTTTTGAAAGCTTTAAACTGTGCAGAGAGAGGAGCAGGGTGAGAAAAAAGGGCTGCCTTTGTTCAGGAAAACTTTGTACCATACATACAGTTGGCCCAAGCGATTACCATAGTGGTGACGAAAAGTAATTCTTAAGAAATTTTTGATTTTTTTTTTTTTTTTTGTAGCAACGTTTGACCAATGAGCTTCTTAATGGCGTCATGTCCTACAAATAGATGAGGAACTATATAAAACACAACCTATGGAGATGTCTGAGTGCTACAAATAACTGTCAGAAACCACACTTTTGCAAGTAAAAATGATCAAGGTTAGAGAGGTATTTTACAGAATTGAGTATCAAGAGGGAAAATTAATGAAAAGAGGAATTTCTGTAGGCTTAAAAATAAGTCAAAAGCTTAAGTTTTAGCTGTAATGGCAGTAGCTGACCAGCAAGTGGTGCTGCAGCCTTAACAGTTTATTTGACTTCCCATTCATCCGGCCTCATTATCCTATTATACTGTACCACAACACACACTCGCACACCTTTCTCGGCAGGATTTGCAGCGTCATTGGCCGGGATAAAGTCTCTGCCCTTTAACCTTCAATCAAAATCAAGCCAAGGTTGCATGGGGGGCGGTCAGCAGACATCCATCTGGCTAGCAACAAGTGTGTGTGTGTGTGGGGGGGGGATTTAAGTGATGTAACACTCACTTTTGCATACACACATGCTTGACACTATATTTTCTACTGAAGCGTCTGTGAAAGTTCTATCCGCACATAGTGGTATGGGTACACACACACACACACACACACACACACAGAGAGACACAGTTTATTGGTTCAGAGGACAAAGGTCTCTTAAATCCTCTTCCCATCCAATCTACCCCCCCGTTTGAAAAACAGAACACACACACAAACACACACTTTAGGAAAGAACCTCAATAATTTTACAAATATCACAGATTAACTCTGCAGGGGTATGTGTGTGTGTGTGTGTGTGTGTGTGTGTGTGTGTGGGTGTGTGGGTGTGTGGCAAGAAGTTAATCTCTTGATGAGACATCTGCTTTTTGGGACAGTAATACGTCCTACTAAATGGAAAGAGTCTGCTCACTGTGTGTGTATGTCCATGTGTGCAGTTTGTTTGCCACTTTTGCAGCCTGGAGAAAGACATCATACAGTATGCTTAAGTAGCAACGCCACTGTAGGAGGCGTCAAATGATGACTTAAAGCTGCACTATGACATTTTAATGTAAAAATGCACTCGTCTAAATCACCAAACACAAACACATGAGGGTTTTTCCATTTCCAATTTGACAAATTATTATTGTTTTAGCTTTAGATATGTGGTAAGAAGTCCTGTCACAGCTCAGAAAGTGACCACTTAGGAAAAAACATTTACTGTAGGTTTGCAGAAGCCAGTTTTCTGCTGCTTTAATTTCTCTGAAGCCTCAAAATTCAAAGAGTTACCTCTTAGTGCCATTAGGAGCTATCATGTGTTGCTATGAAAAACAGTAGTTCAGCCCTGTTGTTTCCAGAACTGTCAGGAACAGCTTATGTAAATTTTATTTTAGGGTGAATGTGCCCTTTAAAATGTCCCACACAGTTCCCTCAGTGTGTTAAATACTCCATTCAAGCCAAATACTGAATGTGGGATTGTGGTGCACAAACTAAACAGTACTTAAAATTCGATGTTTTTTGTCTTTGCCAAAGCTTTCTCGCTCAGTATTTTCATCCATTACTGGAGACGTTTTTTTGTTTTGTTTTTGTTTTTTACAGCACAATGTTCGTGGCTGTTTTTTTTCTTTCTTGTCCACTTTGAGGGGTAAAATGATGGCACTCTCTGTGTGTGTGTGTGGATTCTGTGTACATGTTCTGTGTAGTTTTACGTGAATTTTACTACTGACCACATGTGCTGAAGAGGGATGGAGGCCAGGAGAGGTCAAGGAAGGCTGAGGAAAGAAATACGAGTGAATAGAATTTTTACTTTTTTCTCAAAGACAATAATGTTTTTAGATGAGATTCAGCGAGTCCCGTCTTGTCCTCTCCCACCTCCCTCCTTCAATGAGCACTTGCTGCCTGTCTGTCTGATTATTCCCCCTCACACACCAAGCCTTTGTAAACTATCGTCTATTTAAATGGAATTTTAACAACGTTTTCTTTTGTGGTTATTTAAGTTTTTATTGATGGAAGAAAGTATCTGTTCATTCAGTTAACAATTTGCAGAGTGTAAAAGGTTTTCATATATCAAGCAGCCCATTATAAATGTGCATCTTTAGGCATTTTAATGCACCTGAAATCATCATGGAGCTCTGCCTTGTCCTATAGGTTTTTCAGGTTGAACACCATAAAGAAAGCAACTTGCAGCCAATAACAGTTATGAAATTGTTGGTTTAACTTATGGGTCATTTAGTAGGACAGCAACATCAACACACACCCGCTGGGGTCAGCACTTTCTTGAAATGAGTACGCCGACCTTCTGATCTCTGATAATTTAACAGTGGGAGATTGCCCGCCTGTTCACCTCTGGCTGTCCTGCGCTCAGTGTGCCACGCTGAATACAGTATGTAAATGTTTTTGCTCAGCTATCTCATTTTGGACACTAATGTATACAGTGTGAGTATTTACTTTAGTCAGCAGAGACTCAGAGGTTAAACTGCCACCAGTCTTCTCAAACCAAAAGATTTATTTTTTTCCAAAACAGTCGATACGTTCCTCGCCTGCTTTTAGGGTCAAGGTGGTCCAAGCCATTCCAAGTCGAGTGGCAAGTATTCAGAGTAACATTTGTAAGATTTGTACATTATTACCAGGTACTCTGAGGTTTTTTCATTCTTGTGTCTGAGGTGAAACATCCCATTTTGGTACAACCCCTTTCAGCTTCTTTTCATGTTTAAATGCACTTTTACCATTTTCTGTTTTTGTTGCTTGTAAAAAATATTTTGTTCATGTGATATGGACATCAATACAACCACTTTCCAATGATTTTTAACTTTTTGTGTAAACAGCAGTTGTTTCATTTTACGAGGTTGGCGAAAGAGTCGTGGAGCACATTTTGACAATTACACAAGAAAGGTTTTTTTCTTTGCACTTTTTTTAATTTGGTACTATTTGTGTTAAAAGCTTTTTTTATACTGGATGTTAAAAGCCATCACATAAATGATTACGAAACTTTTTTAACTGCTTAAAACCTGTCAAAACCTGACTGATCAGCCTGCCCTTGAGATAAGTTGTATAACTGAATTGAAATTCAAACAGAATCTTTAGAAATCTGACAAAGTCGTGCATCAACTGGCAAGACTCACATTTCTACACAATACTGAGGTTTTGTGTTGAACTCCAATGTAAGAACTGCACCTACAGTACAGTTATATACTGTATTGTGTATATATAGAATATATATATTCAGTATATATATAAAGAAAATACCACAAACCTTCAGTACTTCAGAAATTTAAAATGTGTTTTTTTAAGTGAGTCTTTTGGCCTAATACAGTGACATGTGGAACTGCTGGATTCATTTGCATGAACTGTGTGGACAATGGGCACTTTGTGCTGGGAGATAAAGATGAAGTCTTTCTTGTATTAATTAGTCAAATATGGGTTCACGTGACTGTACATGGCATTCTGGGAGTTAGACCTTGTATGACAAGAACTGACAGCAGACTGATCCGTTAACTGTTTGCTCTGAGACTGGAAAGTAGTGATACAATGTCAATGAGCTGCTTTAATAGTGGGTTGTTAGTCAGACATAATGACCTGTTTGATTGGTAAAATATGCAAAGGACCTATAATTTGAAATTCATTAAAATGCCACAGTTATTTATATATATATATATATATGGATATATATATATATATATATATATATATATATATATATATATATATATATATATATATATATATGGATTACTAAAAGGTTTATCTTCTTTCTTTGGGTAAAACTATGTATAATGCTAAATCATTAGTGTAGTAGTGCTATCTACCAGTCACAGAGCTAAACCTGGAGTCAGCACTCTTGTCAGATTTTGTGCAAAATGTGTCAAACTCCCAAGAAGCCAGTACAGTCCCTTAAAACATAATTATGAGGCAAGATATCTGGATATCAGCTCTTAAATCAGGATCTTTGTTGACTTCCACTGTCACCATGACACTAAAAAGGCTGGCATCAGTTCTCTTTTCTTCAGTACATGCTTAGATTTGGCCTGTGCTGCGTTGGCAGTCAGTATGCTAGCGCCGTAAGCTAGTTTCCTTCCCACCAGAATGGAGCCTGGGGTTGTTTCTTGTCAGCCGTGTGCTTTAACCTCAGTTATTTCTGTCCTGTTTATGCTGAAAACACTAATTTAAACAGACGTGCACAATATCAAACTCTGACACAAACGCGGCAGCGTACCATTAGCCACTACGCTCACTTTAGCATTACACACACAAACGCTCCTTGACTTTACTCTTATTAGACATTTGGTGTGACTAGTCTCCCTCAGGCCCACCCTGAGGCCTCTGGCTGTCATGTCTTCTCTCCCTCTCGTTTTCTCTCCACCCCACTGTCCCATTTCCTCCCCTTCAGTTTCACCCAATAATGAGACCATCTTTTACTTTTGGACTAGTTAAAGTAATGAAAAACAGCAGCCGTGTTTTGTACACTTCAGATAGTGAAGAAAGCATGCAATATACATTAGACAAGATATGTAGTGAGTTTTGTTGACACTGTATATGTAGTGTATATGATTGTCGGATGTAAAGGGAATACTATATGATCCAGATGTAATATTTTATTGTTCCTCCATAATTAATATAAAGTACATGACTGAACATTCAGTAATAAACTTAAAACTTCCTGTTATGGAGCTGAACCTGGGCTGGTTTTTGTTTGTTTTTTGTGATGAAGACAGTGTTTGTGCACCATCATAAACAGGTCTTTTCTGCTCTTTTTTTCCTCAGAACGTAAGATCAGTGCAACATTTTCATCTCTGCTTTTGTTTTTTATATCATGGATGTGCTTGTTTGTGTTCAGAGTGGTTTTATTCTCCCAACATTTCAGGCTTTCTGGGCACTTACCTCCCATCCATTTGTAATGAATAGGGTTTATTATTTAACACTTTTTGCTATGAAAGTCTACTGAATATGACAGACGCGGTTTTAAGGCACAGCTTTGCCTTCGCACTCTCTTTAATTCAGAGACAGTATTTGCAGGAAGTGGAGAGACTGAACTGTCAGAGAAACTGGTTTCAGCGTCCCGCTTGCTGAAGAGCCATTGAGCAAGAAACTAGCTGCCACACACTAATAAGAAATACCACTGTAGTATACACATGTATTTTGTGAAAGGTGTGAAAAGGGAACACAATTGTACAGCAAATGAAAATTTCCAGCATGGCTGTAGCCAGGGTTTTTACAAATACTGACAAAGAAGAATGCTGAAGATATTTGTCAAACTTCTTAACTATTTAGATTTTTCATATTTTATTTATTAAATTAGCAGTTCAGTATTATTTCCGGCAAGTTTTGTTTAAAATGAGTAGTTCTTTCAAGGAAGTTCCTCTGGAAATCAGCAAATCTGGATTCAACCAACTAAACTAATTAAAATAACTCTCAGAACTAAATAGATATCCACATTAAAAATAGTCTTCCTGATTCATCTTTCATTAAGCTTCATTATTGTTGTTCTGCAGCTGAGCCTGACCTCTGACCTCTCTCCATGGGGATCAATGACAATATTAACAATAATCAGAACAGGCAACAGCAAGGAGCTGGTCTTGATTAAGGAAAAAAAACACACACATTAGACTGGAGGGACTGGGGGAATCAGTGGTGTGTGTGTGTCATTCTGTATATTTCTACTGTACAGTATTGCAAGTGTATGTGTGTGTGTTCCCTCCCTGTCGATCTGTAGCTCCAGGGTAGCTTTGTGTCCTCGATCGATATGATGAGGATGACTTACTGAGACACACACGCACGCTCACACTTAGATGCACACACACGCACACACACACATGCTGGAGATGTGACAGTGAATATACCACATGTAAACACACACCATTACTCAGCAAAGAAAGGAAGTGACACTGTTAGCTGCCGTAGTATCCAGCTGCCCAGACGACAGCTTTAACGTCATACTCTCATCTCTTCTTCTTCTCCTCTTTTTCTCCCTCTCGCCTCCTCTCATCCCTCGCCGCCGCTTGGCGGGGTCGGAAAGGTTAGTTTGAGAATATAATCCATCACAGATCGCTGATTACCTGCTGCAAATCCTCAGTAATCAGCGACACAATGGACTCTCACAGGAGGCAACTGATCTGGGAGATAATGCACATTTGATCCAAACTCAGTAATGCACTCAGATTATCACCTGCGTCATTTCAAAATGCATATAACCTCATGAACAAATGGTCACGTCACCTGTGAAATCTGTTCCAACTACATCTCCTTTCTATTTCGCAGTTCTCTCTTTAATCATCTTCATCTCTCCAAATCTAACTACTTCACTTCTTCTATTTCTTTTTCCCCTTGTCTCCATCCTTTTCCTGCATCTTTTTCCCCCAGATATAACAAAAATCTTCTGTTTTAGCCCCTTATCCAAACACTCTCCCTCCTCTTCCTCAAGACAGACTTTGATGCCACCAAGAAAAACAGATCATTTCACTCTCATCCTTCTCCCACTCATTCAACAGTCCCTCTTTCTTTTCTCCTTCTTCTCTCTCTTCCTTCCTGTCAATCTCATTTCCTCCCCAACTCCTTTATGTTTGCTAAGAGTCTGGTCTATCCTCTCGCAGCCACTACTGTCTGCTCTCTTTGATTGCATCTGTCTCTTTTTATCCCTCCCTTTCTCTGTCGTTTTATCCCCCTCATCCTCTCGCTCCAGTCTGTCTGTCTCGCTCTTTCCTCTTGCTCTATCCTCACTGACATTGCTGTTTCTTTTTTATCCTTTCACAATTCTCTGAACTGCACTGGACATCCTCTTTCACTCTTCAGGCATTAGTCCCTCCTCTCACTCAATTTGCCTATTCTGCTTTGTTTCCCTTTTTTAAAATGAGGGCAATAAATATTAAATATTTGATCCACTTTCTGACAAGTTTCTAAGCTAGCTAAGCCAAGCTAAACCAACTAAACTAACTAAGCTAAACTAATACTGGAGCTAATATTACATATATATAAATTGGTATGTATTTGGATGTTACTTTGCATCAACATCAACATCTGCTCTCCACTGTCAAAAGGCTTGAAAGTCCACCCCCACCAAAACATACTGTTACATGTGTTTATATCAAAACACAGCCATTTTATTGGACCTTTAAAGCTGCTCTAATCAATCAATTTTCACCGAGCTCAGTTCCCCAAGTGGCCAAAAAAGGTTTAAATTCCTGTGAAGTTGTTTTGTAGCTGAAATTGTATTCGGAAGAATTCCTGGTGATTTTTTCTTTAATGAGCTACATTATACACATATATTATATGTAATAGTAGGTAAAAGTATAAATTATGTGTGCTTCTATCAGCATATAGCAGTAAACAGGGCAGAAGTTAAATAGAATCTTCCCCAAGTGTCAAAAAACACACCCATCATTCATCTTTAGTTATTTTCAGCAGTTTGATGCTTTTAATTTGAAACAAATGTGCTTTAATACTTAAATAGCTATGCAGCTGTAGTTATAGATAAATGCCTGGGAACATTAACAAGACTGACTGATTTCTTGAGATTATAGTGGACTGTTATGTTATTTCAGTCTTTCAGCATATCAAAAGTTAAGTTTTAAATTCTTTGAATTATTTGCAGTAATTGTGAATGAAGCCTCTGTCACTATCTGACAGACTGTACATTTCTGGTGCGGGCTTCATTTATCATCAACAAAAACTTTTTTGCTTCAAATGTGCACATGTTTTTTGTGATACTCATGATGCCCATTTAGCATTTTCTATTAATTCATATATTGTAAAAATACTTTGATGAAAACACATCTTTGTCTCTTCCTATTTCATTTCATTGTAATGCTGCTCTCTGTTTCTTTTCATGTCTATAAATGAATGAAACAGAACTCGATGCTTTCCTCTTTTGGTGAGAAACAACATTTTGTTTGGTAAATACTAACACAAAGTTGTTTGTAAAAACTGCAGAGCCAATTAACCAACTAAGAAGTATCAAAATCAGTTCATGCGTGGAGGCAAACATTTGGACCCAGGAGTGGGGAGAGGATCGATGTAGCGTGTCACTTCCTGTCTTCTTCCTCTTCCCACAGGATAAATCTCTGTGAGCACCAACTCCATCTCCCCTCTCTCATGCTTCAATTTGTTTGTCGCTTTCTCTCTGTGTCTGTTTCTCACAAATTCTGGTCACACTTTCTGTCTTCCTCCTCACACACTTTGTAGCTCTCCATCTTTGTTTCCTGTCAGTCTCTTTTTTGTCTCTGTCTGCAGCTTCCTTCTTGGTGTCCCTCCTCCACTCCTCATTCTCTCCCTCAGGACGGTTGTGTTTACTCTTTGTCTCTTCGTCTCGTTCTCCTCCAGCGGAGGATGGAGAGGTGTCTCGCCGTCGTGGTTACCGCGGGGTTGCTGTGGGATGTAACAGCTGCCACTTCGTTGTTCAGAAACTGACAGAGAAGAACGATAAAAAAGGGGGAAAATGCAACAGAGTAAAAACATGCAAAACATAAACTGTTTCAATATTTTAAGTGAAAGTTTGGATTTGTTTTTCCTTATTAGGTCAGTCTTAGAAAGTGAATGTAATAAACAGACACACACCTGGACAAAGCAAGTGAAAGCACTCTCACCCTCCCTCCTTTGTCCGCTGTTCCCAAAGTGCCTCAGATCAAATCAGGGAACCGCAGTAGAGCTGTTTATTGGCCAACAGAGCAACACAGTGGTTGTGCTGGTCAGGTCCCAGGTGTGTGTGTGTCTGTGTGTTTGCATGAGTGTTTAATCTCCAACAACCACTCCCTTCTGGTCCAGTGCTATAAATATGATGGTGTTCTTTCTCATGTTGCCAGGTTAGATAACAGCTACAAGACACTGAGGTGAATAATAATAATAATTAACTGTGAGGCAGTTTTGTCTGTTCATTGAAATGAATGTAAAAAGTGATGCACAAACAGGGAGAGTTTGCAGGTTGACCTCATCCTACCCAGCAAGCATTTCAAAGAGGCGAACCCCTCTGATTTACATGATGTGCAGGAGTTATTTCTGTCCTAAAGAACTTACAGGCAATACTATATATACTATAATAATGCAGTTATCATTTCAACATCTCCTGAGTATGCAAATTAAAATTTAAATGGCCAAAGAAGCATCTTGCAAAACTTTTGCACTTTTGGGATGGCTTTTTTATACATTAACTGTAGACATTGTGTATTTCAGTCCTTTCTGTTATGACTTCAAATAGGTGTTGAAAATACTTTATCCTTCTGTAGAGGGTCACCTTTTAAGATCCTATATTCACTATAAGAGACCAGAATATAGATGTCGTGTATTGCAGTTTGTTTCTTCAAACTTGCATTAACATTTTTTTGGCCACATGGAGGCAGCGTAAGAAGCTATAACCACAACAGTGACATATTATCTCCTGATAAAGTTGTTGGCTAATGTATTACCAGACAGTTGTCTATTTACACATCCAGCAGACATGGAGCAACATTGATTTGGAGTTGTGTTTCAGGTAACTTGACAAATCTAAGTTTAATATTCACTCTCCTTTTAGCTCCGTTTTGGTCTCCACCAATTCCTGAGGGAAATATCTGGCTGTTTAGGTGCTAAATGTTCTAGCACAACTAGCTAGTTGCTAGTTGCTAACATTGTCTGTCTGAGCAGGTAGCATACAGTACAGTTTGATTTATAGAGCTTTTTTTGAAGAGAACAGCTTCCTGCTGCTGCTGGAAACAAGATTGATGAGAGTGTCGAGACTAAAAAGGGGCTAAAAGCGGCTCCGTAGAGCTGAGGGGAAGTTTAGAGTTGGGAGATAATTCTCTGTAGGTTTGTCACTCTGAGTGACCCCTTTCACACTGACCCATTGTTAATATATATATATTGATTAGTGCAGCTTTAAAGAAGAAGAGAAATGGGTATGAATGTGCAGCTCATTGCCTTATTAGACTAAAAAGGACTTTGCAGTTCAGGTGTATGAGATGTATTTGCGTTTTGCAAGCCATTGTAATCAAGAGTTAAACACAGTTTACTGTAGTGTCTTACTCAAAGACTGACATTAGCCACCATGGGGGCGTGAACCTGTGATCTTTTGATTGGTCAGGTCAGGTCAGAACCTCTCCCGCCACAATCACACAGCTATTTAATGGCCTCAGCATTTGCTTGATTTAGACAGGCTCAAATGATTCAAGCCCTTTGGGATGCTGATTTGACCTTTTCATTGCTGTTTCACCAGAGAGAAAATGCTTGGAAATCGGACTAATCCCCTGTTTAGACAGCTGTAAAATTTGTCCCAGCGTAACACGGTTGATACAGCACGATATATCGCCTTGTTGTGACCATTCATACGTTCAAACAGGCCTCAGCTGAAATGGATCATTGGTAAATGTCTGGAAGAGGACTCTCACACTTACTATAGTGCTAGTGTGGTGCGGTCAGAACAAGGCAAGAGAGACTGAGCATACATTCCAGTGACTTGTTACACCAAAAGGCCTCGTCATTCTCATTTTGACTGGGAAATCAATATTTTCAGTTTTAACTAAAGGCCTGACTCCAGCAGGAGCCATTGGTGTCAGACAGCTTTTGCATGGTTGTCCTCTTTTTTTAAAACTGAACAGAGAAATGATGTGTGACAGACTGTGTAGAATCTTGTCATTTACAGTAAACTTCTGTCCATTAAACAAACTGGAAGTTGGGGTAGAGATTAAGATCAACAGTGTTACTTATGAGCCACACACTGGATCAATACCCAGCTCTAAGCTATGTTCACCTCGGAGGTAGTGGGACCTATTCGAGTCTCTAAAAGGCTTACTGTGACAAAAAACTTTACCGTGGCCATTTTAACCCCCACACTAGCCTCCATACACGAGAGTCCAATGCAACCTCAAGACATGTTGGGTTTTCAGTGAGGTAAAACACGATGAAGAGTCTACAGCTATACTGGCGGCTCAGTGAGGCTGTACTTAGACACAGTGGTGCTTTGAGCTAAATGCTAACATTAGCGTACTCACAATGACAATGCTGACATGCTGATGTTTAGCATGTTCACCATCTTAGTTTAGCGTGTTAGCCTGTTAACATTGACTAAATAGCACTAAACGCAAAGTACAGACATTAGTTTTGGAAAAATTTAAATTTAGATCTGATGATGTTGCTAGATATAAACTCAGGGAATCACTGAAGTCAGTAGGATATATCATGTGGGAGCCATGAATGTCTGTACAAAATTTAAAGTCAATCCATCAAGTAGATGTTGAGATACTTCAGTCCGGACAAAAGTGGTGGACTGACCGACCGACCGTCATCAGCCATCGCATGGCTAAAAAGTTGTCAAAATCGAAGCAGCAGAGGCCAAGATATCCTGACTTCAAGCTCCAGAAATACTGGATTCGTAGTACGCCGCATGACAAGTAAACTGACCTTTAGGTGTGAAATTGGTAGAGTTCCCCTTTAATTATGTATCTGTATTGAAACAAATTGAGCCAATTCACTTTCAGGTCAGGCAGCACCAAATGTGACAAAAATGAATGATTTGGTCCAGGAGTTGGAGGTGATTGCACTGCAGTGAACAAACTGCAGACACTGAATTATGCAGAACAAATCAGAACAAATTATTGGTTTGAATGCTGATTCAGCACACACACACACACACACACACACACACACATTAACTGTTTTTTCTATCTTTGTGGGGACTTTGTCGTGATAGACACCCACACATACTAACTATTTAGCCTCATTTTCTGAACTTTCTTTGGTCTCTGCTCATTATCTTGTTTAATTAAGTGATCACACAGCTGGCAACATCACCATGTTACACCTTAAGATTGGAAAGTGAATTAGATTTCGGTCTTATTCAGGCTCCTCTAATCGTGCATGTGTCATCTTTTTGTCATAACGTTTGATGCTGACAACAAAGATCTAAGAGAGCCAGACATCAGAATATTGTTTTGCCAAATATTTGCTTATTCCTTGGAGATTTCATCTTATAATTTCTTCAGATAATTTATGATTTCTAATTCTTGGACTGTGGCAGGCATACAAACACAAGCACAAACTCCGACACAGGAAAATAGAAGCCTTCTTGTTGTGTGTTTGAAGTGGAAATGACTCCAAGCATTATAGCAGATCAAACTAAGCTTGGTATCAAACAGTAAGTGATCATCTCTGTGTTGACAGTGCCCTTTATTGTGCTGTGTGACCTCTTTTATCCTGTCAAGTGGTAATTTTCCTAACAGGCCAATGTAATGCGATAAAGCTGCCAGAATGCCACCTGTTTTCATATCATGCTGCATCACTTATCTGCTGGAGGATGAAGGGAAAATTTCAGTTTTAGGGTGAAGCTGCTAAATATTATACCTGCTAAACATCATCACGTTAACATACTGACATTAGCATTTAGCTCACGCATCCCTGTGCTTAATCACTCTTAGTAGACTCTTAGTCTTGTTTTTAGATACAAGGACACAACCACTTCTGCAACCGATTTTGGCTCGTTAAAGGATAGGACAAAATCCACACTCCTCGTTCTGTGCAAAAGTGCATTCTAAAGTTAAACTATATACTGTATATTATACTATAAAATATATTAATATCAGACAAATCAAGTGGGCATGCTCCAAATTTATATTTTTTTAGTGTGAAATTCCCTTTTTATTTCTCCACACAGCGTTTCCTTGCTGAGTTGCGATGGAGGAAAACACAAATAGGAAATTTCGTTCTACAATGAGAGTAACCTTGGAAGACAAACCACTTGATTTGGCCAATTCAGGCTACTGAGGCCTGTTATTAGCTCCAGCTGAAGTTCAGAGTTGCAAAGAATGAGGGAGGGGATGTAGCTCTGTGGAAGCGCAAATTTGCTCTGTACGTATGCAGAACTGGGTTCGAGCCCAGGTGCCTCTTGTCCACCTGTCCTTGAAGCCCAAATTGCTCCTAATGACCAGGCATTCACCATGTGTGAAAATTGTAAAGTGCTATATAGATACAGTCCATTTAGAACAAGGACTGTGGATTTTGCCCCCCCACCAGTTACATTGGCAGGGATCTCTTCTTGTCCAATAAGGACAGACACATGATCGAACTGTTGCAATGTACATAAGAGGTGTGTGTGTTGTTTTAAGACAGACATGAAAAGATGGGGTCAGTTAGCTATATGCTGAATCTGTGTCAGGTGTGAGTCAAATCTGCACTAGAAACGCTTACAAATACAAATATAAATCAGGGCTCAGGCTAATTTACCAACTAATCTAACTACTAATCAGTTCAATCCAAATATGATTACATACTGCGGTCCATTTGCTAATTGCTAAGCATTTAGTGAAATTAGCATCTTAATTTTGAAACATATCCTCAACCTTAATTGAGTTAAGACTTTCTCTCCATCAGTAGAAAAAGATACACACACTCTTCTGAGTGTTTGCCAGTCAAGTTTTATTTCATCTTTGAGAAGAAAAAAAAAATGAGAGAGAGAAAAGAAAAAATCTGGTCTTTGTAAACATCTACATCGTTTTTCATGTCATGTCATTTTCAGCGTTTAAAAATACTTTACTCTTTACTACGACATTTCCAACATCAACACTGTATTCAGAATGAGTTTAATTCATGCATCGACACACTCATGGACGGAATGATATGAAGAACACACACACACACACACACACACACACACAATAAAAAGGATAAGAGCACACTCATTGCAATTTGTTACTATGCTAATCTGCTGTTCTACTCTCTGAGGGCTTTTTTCTTTTTACAAAACAGATCACCAAAACAACACGAAACAATGGAAACAAATGCAACAATAATATAACAATAATAAAATAAATGGAAAATGAAAATACCAGATATTTATATCAAAAGCACTTTGTGACCTCATACATAGGGCTGCATGATATATTAATAAAATGAGTATAAAGTGATAAAATATATAAATATTTATAAGGTAGAGAGCAATAGAGTGGCTAATAGTAGAAAGAGAGGGAGAAAAAAAAGGTACAAAATAAAGAAACACTGATAAATAGATAGTGGCTGATTAACACAAGTCTGGGGGCTTAAAACTCTCTCACACACACAAGGGATGTTTCCAAATCTGAAATGTGGTAAAGTACAAATAATGTGTTTTATGGAAAGACTTTTCTTGTTCAGTATTATTTTTGTATTCAGAATCCAAATCCTTTACATTATATCTCAACTTTTAAAGCATACAACAGCATTGAAGGAGTTACCTTATCACTGTGTGGGGACGAGTCATCAGGGCTGTAGCTAACAATGAGGACACTGAGGTCATGCCCTTGGCATTTGTTCTGGAAATCTGGGCTTTTAGCAAATCAAGGGGAGTGACATTCAACAATTAAAATCATGAATGGTATTACTGAACTCAATATATTTTAATTTGAGGACTTATGGGCCAACAAAATCTAAATAAATAAATAAATTGCTTGAGCTAAGAATAGATATTGGTACCAATAAGATACCTTAGGGTGTTAACATGTGTTAACCTTTTTTTTCATTTAATAGATTGATCAGTGCTGAATAAATAAAATATGAAAAAAAAAAAGAATAATTAAAAATAATTTAGTTGGGGTACGTTGAGGGACTTGGACTCTCTGACAAATCTGCAGCTACTTGCATTAACAATACCGCCAGCCTCCAGGTTTACTGGAATACAAACAAACAATTAATCTTTATATTTTAAGCTCACACACACACCACACTTCTTCAAGCAAAGCACCACCATCTATTCCCAGTCTTGATCGGCAGCCAGCTCTATTATATATCTAATCTTATTCAACAGGTACACACACACACCTGGCGACGGAGAGCAGGTACAATCTACCTGCCTCGCTCTCACTGTCTCACACACACACACACACACACACACACACACACACACACACACACACACACGGGAGGGAATCCAATTTCCAGGCATTTTTACTGTGGGTCAGGTTGGCGTTCTAATTCATTAATCTAGCGTATGGGACTCAGCCAGGGACACACAGGGTGAGCCCTTATAAAGAGATTACAACACCAACCGACACACACACACACACTCACATAAAGGCACAAATACGCATGCAGATGTATGCACAATGGACACACATGCAAATAAGTGGGAGGCACAAGGAACATAAAGTAAAGGAAACACATGTTGAAAAAAGGAACATGTGATGAGTAATATGTGTTCAAATTCACTAGCAGAGAGAGAAAAAATGAACAAGAAACTATATCATCACATTCACTAGAAGAAGGGCAAGCAGACAAAGTGAGAAACATCAAACGAGAATGACACACACACACACAATGTCTCACGCACGCCAGCAACAGTCAAGAAGACAACGGCTTGCAGATAGATGGTCGCTAAGCAACAGGCAAGAGACTAAAAATATGGTTGCATTTTTTCACTCACTAAGAAAGCATGCACACACACACACACACACACACACAGATACACTCAGCCGTCCTCCAGCAAGGCTTATCAACCTTTAAAAAGCCTACATTTCTAAATCAGTCCCAGTATTCTTGTGTTCCTGTGGCGTCAGCAGCACTATTATCCTGCCCACTCATTCTTAAACTGGCAACTGTTACAGAAGCTTAAGTCATTGAGAAACAGAGTTTGGCCCGGCATGCGTCCTGATGTGTCAGCGGGCCAGGAGCCATGCCGACGTGCCAGTCATGTCAACACTGGCAACTGGCTGGTGACCTTCGTCGTGGTGGGTTTACTCCTACGTTTCAAGATGTACTGCGCGCTACACAAATGACTAACGGAGACAATGAAAGGATCTGGATGGTTTGTCAGTTTCAGCTGGATGATACAGATTCAAACACCATGTCAACCAGCATTCAGGGCTGCAGCTATGATTGAGGACACTGAGGTCATGTCCTCTGTATTTTTTCAGGGAATTTTAGAGATTTGTGATCGAAGATACGTTCTAGAATTGAAACTTATTCATGGTGGATGTTTTGTAGTCTGATTCCAGACGCTAGCGGCGTGGCTCTAGGAATGACAATGCAGGTTGGTCAGTCCACTACTTTGGTCCAGACTTAAATATCTCTAGAGCTATTGGATGGATTGCCATGAAATGTTGTACAGACATTCATGTTACCAAGAGGATGAATCCGTATTGACTTTGGTGATCGTCTAACTTTAACATCTAGCGCCACCATGAGGTTGACATTTGTGATTTGGAGTGAAATTTCTAGACAAATATTGAATGAATTGCCATGAAACTTGGTAGCTACAGACATTCATGTTGCCAATATGATGAACTGTAATCACTTTTCATCTAGCGCCATCACCAGGTGAAAATTTTCATTTTGTCAAGTTCTTTGGTTTATGACCAAATAACTTCAAAACTAATGACATTCCCATGAGCCTCAGCTGTAGCTACTTTGTGTTTAGAGCTAATTAGCAAACGTTAGCTAACATGCTAAACTAAAATGGCAAAAAAATGGTAAATATTTTACCTTTAGGCCATCAAAAAAAGTAAAAAAAAACGATTCAGCAACGTCGAGGCTCTGAAACAACATTTAGATCTGCATGAAGGGAAATACATTTGCCTAAAAATATAATTGAACATCTAACTGAATAAATTAAACATTACAAAAATCCAAATAACGATTTTTTTAAATTTCTTTTTGGGGTTTAAAAACTTTTCGATGGAGGGTAGGATTGCATTTGGGGGGACTCATGATGAAATATTTGATTTAGCAAGACACCAAATCCCTACGAGCTCCAGGACAGCTCTATTGTGAGGTGGAAACTCTGAGCATGCCGCTGTGTCTAATTTCTAAACAGCAGTGTTAAATATTTGCAGCCAAGCAATATTCCTTTGAAATAGAGCAAGAGCATCATGGCAGGAGGCCAAACTCCTTCTGTCAATGAATCTTGGCCGAGTCTGAGATCAGCTGATACAGTAACTCTAAGCTGGAAAATCAGTTGTTCAAGGAATCTCAGAAGCTTTCATCAATTTTCTACAATTAAAGTTTAGAATATTTCACTTTCTCCTTTCCTTTACGGCTGTCGGAAAGTTCAAGGAACTGGTGTGGCATTTAAAATGTCACATTTGAGGGAAGGGGTTACACATACAGACATTTTCACCCCAGCAGCTCAATGCCCCTCTGCTCCAAATCACCACTTATCTTCCATTTGTACAGGCACTGACCTTAGCAAAGGCTGCACCGGACAGCTCGTGACTGTTCAGCCTGGTCACGAGTGAGCTGGCTTTGTAGAGCCTGCATTTACATTGGGCTGAAAGCAGCGGGTAATTTGTCGGTATTTAACCAGGCGGATGGTGGGCAGGTAAATTGTTGTTTTCAGTCCCGTTTTCTCAAACAAGGTGTATGACAAAAAGCTAAATTATTGTTTTCTCTCAGGATTTTCTTTGAAGTTTGCAAACAGCGTTGTGGGCAGTTGAGGAGAAAATGGTTGCAGAGTTTTTCCTTCTATGCTGTTGTTAACAAGGGGAATACATTTAACAATCATTTGCACTGACAAGCCATATGCCATCCCTTCTGTCCAGCCCCTGGGCAGGGCAGGGGTATTAACACAGACATGATACAAGTCTGGATTTGACACTCTCTCAGACAGACAAACAATAACAAAAAGGTTGATTCCATGATGATAATGATATGTGGCATAATATTGTCATTTTAAGCTATTCTGATATCGTACTTTCACTTTCACACACACACACACCATGCCTGAATCAACAAACTTTTCACAAAAACAAAATAAAAAGCACAGCTTTTGATACAGGCTCATACCCATAAATAATATCAATGGTTAAGCACATTTATCTGTAGTGTGAACACCTTTATGAATTTAAATTTGCCATTTTTTTCCCATTAGAACTGGCAGCTTGTGGGACAATGCCTGCAAGGTAAAACTGCACACTAAAAATGAATGATCTGTGACCGTTCTTCCATTAAATCTTTGGATAACAGAGACTTGTGATTTTTTTGTCTGGAGTACAAACAAACGTCCCAACGTTACAACTGCTGCAGAACAGTCATGTGATATTTCAGAGCTGCCGTGCGTTTCCCCTCGGAGCATTCGATTCTTCTCTCCGTCTGTGAGTCATCTCTGGTTTTGTGTTCACCATTTTACAGCCTTTTTTTCCCCCTTGTGATGGATTTCCTTAACATGTCTCTTTGAACTGTGGGGGCACATGGATCTTTCTTTCCCTCCTCCAGGGTTTTCCTCACAAAGAGGGGGACTTCACAAAAATTAAATATCAGTGTTTTCTCACACACATCAATAAAAATATCTTATATTATCATGTACAATTAGAAACATGGTCATAGTTTTGATTTGTCATCAACAACACCGTCATCGCCTTCTTAGTCGTTGTCGAGGTCACAACCAGCGAGATCCTTCATTCTGATTGGTTCCGACTTTGACTCTGATGTCTCTTGGCGTTACGTCACTTCCTGCTGGGCTCTGGCTCTGCTTGTTCATATGTTCACATGTTTGTCCCCCCCCTCCCCCCCATTTAATGCAACATTAGAGTGTAAACAGTGTACCTCACAATGTGTAGTGCACAATGCTTCTACATTGCAAGAAAGACAACTATTACCAGGTGGACTGCTTGCTTGTCGGTTCTCCGGACTTAAGTTGATCTGATCTTCACTCTACTTCTCAAACATTTCTTTTGTTTCTCCATCCCACTGTGAAGGATGTCTTCCAGGTGCTAATCCAACATCTTGATCTTCCATGTTACATCCCATCTTCCAAACAACCTGCTTTAACTTTCTTTATCTCCACCTCTCCAAACTATATTTATATGTCTTTTTTTTCCTTTTTTTTTTTTTTTTTTTTACAATAGCACGGTAACAACATCAACACGTGACGCCATTGAAAAGTTTAGAAAAAAAGGGGGGGAGGGTACGTTTCCTTCACGGGATAAACGAGGCGTTAAAGGAGAGGGACTTGGGATTGGCTCACTTAAAAAGAGGGTTGGTTGGTGGTGACTACAGCGTTTCATTATCACAACTTTGAGACAATTCCTACAGGGGAGATAAGAGTAAGGCAAGAGGGAGGGACGGAGGAGTGTGTACAGTCTGCAGAGTGTTTGTAGGAAAGGGAGTGTATAGTATCTGTGTGTGTGTGTGTGTGTGTGTTGTAGGGTGGAAGGACTATTTCGCACAGTGTATTCAAGACGAGAAGGAAAAAAGACCAAGACAAAAAAAAGGCTGTCCGTTTTTATCTTGCCTGTTTGCCCGCAAGTTAATGAGTGGTCCTCCACTGCAGATTCACCTGAGGGCCCCAAAGTGTGTGTGTGTGTGTGTGTGTGTGTGTGTGTGTGTGTGTGTACAGTCGGGGGGGAAGAAGGGTTAAAAGTAATAAGTCACTGGTCACTGACAGTATTAGATAGAGTTCAGTGGGTATAATGGGAGGATCCACAGTTCCCGCGACGACAAGATGCAGTAAAGACGTAGGGAGAGAGAGAGAGTGAGGAGGATATTTTTGCCCATCTACTCTTCTTCTTTTACTTTTTTTCCCCGTGTCATCTTTTCTCTAGTCTCTAAATCAACTTTACACAGACTTTTCTCTAGTTTTGTTACCTCTCTCAGCTTTTCCACTTTCATCTTTCACCCTTATCCTTTCTCTTCACCTTCGTTTTTCCCTTCAGAGCCCAGCTGATTGGCTGACAGCTCTCCTTGCTGTCCATCTCTTCTTCTCTCCTGCTGGTTTGGCAGCATACTGGAACAGTATCGGCCTTTTATGAACTATTAAACAGTGCTGTCTACTGGTGATGATGGATGATTGAGGCAACTACATAAAAGCGCTCTTTGAAACCTGCATTGCAATTTTTTTTCATTAATGCTTTGCGTTAAATCATTCTTAATTTAGAGGCTTTATGTATCCTAGAAGTTTCTTCCTCACTGGATAGATGGTGGGTCCTTTCCTAAAAGAGATGCTAATGCTAAAAAAAAAAGTTTTAATGTTTCATAATGGGATACACTCTTTTTCAGGAAAGAAAGAAATTGAAAGAGAAAAACTTTTTTGTCTCATATACTGAAAATTGTTTTGGATTTAAAAAATGGTGCGAACCACCTCTACTACCCATCTCTCCTCGTCCTGTCCCTCTCTCTCTCTCTGTCTTCATATTGGCAGTGGGTATCTCTCCCTCCCCCTCTCCTCTCCCATTTAAAACACTGGTAAATGGCAGTAGGCCTCCAGTGAAGCCAGCAGGATGTAAATCAGCCACAGCAAGATGAACAGCAGCGACGTTAGCATCTTAGAAGTCCGCGGCCCGCCCAGCTCGCCGCCAGCCACCGTTGCCCGCCGCCGGTACAGCAGTGTGACCACGGACACCACGGCCAGGATGGTGAAGAGGGTGACGGAGAAGGCCAGGTTTCCCGGGTCCACCTTGAACGGCTTGCCCTTGGAGCGCCAGGCGACGGCGGCGATGGTCCACGCCACGCCGATGCCAAGGAAGACGTTGACGGCGTTGGAGCCGGTGACGTTGCCGATGGAGGCGTCGGCGTACTGGTCCTGGATGGCGGCGACTTTGCTGGCAAATGTGTCTGGATGAAAAAGACAAACATTTTAAAGTCTTTTCAAGGCTTCATCATCTTTGAGATCACATTTTAAAACTGGTTTTGGCCTCATTTGTAGGATTCTTGGTACTTGGTTTATGTTGTTTATCATCTATATTCTGTAAATGAAACATATAAATTTGACTTGGATCATATTCAGGAAGATACATAGTTCCGTTCTGTAATCCGCAGTTGTATGTAGGTAAAATGCTGTAGGTGTACGTGAGTGGAGCTCTTTGGTGCTGAACATTTGAGGAGAAATTGGGTGAAGATCGCAGAGACTCTACAACTGGGTTGGCAGGGAACGCCAGGGAAACAGCTGCCAGTTATTGTACGCCTGTCTCGGCTTATTTCTATTTTTAGATGGGCTGGTGAGATGAGTCTCAATTCTCATTTGAATGTCAGCGAGATTAGTTGAAATTCATATCCCAACATGAAATAAATCCTCCAAATCCTGTTGGTAGCAGACCACACGAAAAAGAAATGAAAAGTTTGTGTGTGTTTGTTGACACACGATGACACAAGATTGTGGGTTTGAATCTGAGTCATGAAGCTGCACATTATTGCCTCCACACACACATAAACACACTGTGCTAACTAATGCAGGCAACACAGAAGAAGATCATACCCAAATTTAGAAACCCACTGCATCATATACTGCACACAGCAACTTCATCAATTTCCTTTCCCAGCTGTGAATGAGTGAGTTAAATAGTTTATGTTAGCTAGCAAGCAAGCTACAACAATTATGGAGATTCTGGAGGGCGTATTCCTCCTCTTTTTTTTACAGAAGCTAGCCCCCTCACCACACCTCCAGCCCCTGCACCAAGCTAATATGTCCCCCACCAGTCTATTCTCCCATCTACCTCCTGGTAAGACAGCAAACAAGCCTTTGTGATCTCTTAACTAAGTGATGTGTTACTGCCCTACACTGGTCAGAGCCAGAAACATAGCAACAGAAAACATTAGCTGCTCCTAGCAACCGCTAACCCAGCTTCATGTAGCCTGAAGTGGCTTTGGCCTTTACCAAACAGAAAACAAAGTCAGACTTAATAATGAAGCGAAACAAAATAGCAATTCACTCAGATTATCAGGCTAAACACAGTGCACTGGTTATTATGGATAATGCACAGAAGACGCTGTCAACAGTTGTCATATGAACTATTCTTCAGCAGAAAGCAGTTCCAAACAAAACTGTCCATATACCTTCATTGTGCTGAGATGGGGGCAGATCTTTTTTTATTTGGGTGGACTGACCCTTTAACAGCCGTGTCCTTGAATGTGACACCAATTAAAAGGTCATGGTCAAGGTCAAGGTAGTACTGTACCAGCGTGTGAGATCAAGACTTTAAACCAATGAGAATCTGTGATCTCTGCAGGACTTGTTCACCACCAACGCAAATATCAAACACCACTGATACTATTTAAATGGCTCAGATGGTTACAAATGAGCTCCGTAAACCTCTTAAACAGCCAGAAACATTTAGTAGTTCACAGCATTCTAACCGAGCCGAACAGCATTTACCCTCTAATTGCCTGAATCGGCAAATCTGGTGTAAATTGGCTGGCTAATCCTCGAGTGTGTCTCCAATGTAATAATGCAGAAATGCTTTTAGAAATCTGGAGGAGGGAAGGGTGCAAGTCAGGCAGTGGGAAACGAGATGAGATGGAGGAGATGAATGTTTTCTAACAAGAGATCACACACGCACACAAGGAAGCACACACTCCCAGTGGAAGTTATAATGACCTGCGGGACTTGCCGCACGCAAACTTGCATCACCTCGGCAGAGCAAACACATTTTCACCAACACACACACACCACGGCACACACAGGGGAGAATGATGGATGATACAATAGTGAACACCCAATAAGAGGAGGGGAGAGACAGAGAGGGAGGGGGGAGTAAGGTAACACCAAGTCAGGATAATAAATTGACCGGGAGGGGGCACAAGATAAGTGAGGTGGGATATGAGAGTGTGAGGGAGGAGCAGAGAAAAAAAGAGGGAGAGAAGACAGTGAAAGTGAGTGAAAACGAGAAAAGAAAAGCACGAAAAGCCAACAAATTAACATCATGTCTTGTGACAGGGAACACATACTGATAATGGATATCGAAATTTGTGTTTTCAGCTTCCAAATCCAACACACAACATAACATGGCTGCTGAAGGAATTGCTACTTTCCAGAGAACTCGCCGCAAGCCATCAGAGTTACCGCCTGGAAGAGAAGCAAAGGAGCTATTTCTATAAATCATACGCAGGAGCAACAATAAAAACGGCTGACGAGAGGAATGAGGAAAGAAACTGAATTAAAGCCCAGGGACAACGCGTTCCCTCCAGGCGGAGACAAGCTCAGGCTGAAGGCTGTGATGGAGCCGGCGTTTTACAATTCAATTTTGATTTCAAGCCTGCTTACTGAGGGCAGCTGCTATTGAAATCAGATGGAGGAGAAAGGATCAGTCCTCCTTTTATGTGTTTATTTGTTTGTCTGTCATATCAGAAATTTGGGGAAAATAGGCATCTCATTTAATGTTTAGCACTGTTTTTTGGAGGGGAGTTTTTTCCTGGTTGAAAAGGAATGCTTGAAGGAAGTATGAACCATTATAGAAATCCACTCATCATCAAACCACTCCCACTCACCTGGCACCGATGTTCCCAGCGCCACAAACACCACAGCCGTCACCGAGTCCTTCAGTCCTATCGTGCAGCCGAAGTGGGACGCCAGATCCCCGGTGACCGCCGTCAGGACGCCGATAAGCGATATGGAGACAATGAAGCAGGCCCAGCCGTTCCAGTACTCTGTGGGCGGGACGAAGGCGAACAGAACCTTCCAGAAGACGGTGAGGAAGTGCATGATGTAGTCGAAGCAGGACGGCAGCCGCTCCTCGCCGCTCTCCTCCTCGTCGTCGTCTCCTTTGGGTACGGGGGGGATTCAAGCGTTGAGGGAAAGAGACAGATAGAGAGGAAGAGCAGAGAGATCATTTAAAGAAGGAGAAAGGTGAGTGGGCAAAAACTATACATTGTGTTTGCAGGCAAAGTCAGAGGAAGGAGACAGAGTGAGACGGAATTTAAGAGGCCAAATTTTAGCAAGAATATATCCTAATGCAACATAAAAAGATTACAGAAATAGCTCAGCATTTGGGGAAATATGCTTATTTGCTTTCTTGCATAGAGTTAAGCTGCCAGCACTCCCCCACAAACACCTTTCCAAGGTTGGAAATGCGGGATGCAACACTATGAAGGCCTTCATGACCCTTCAAAAACAACACTGATACCACTCTCATATCTGTCCGCCAAGTGTAGAGCTAGAGCCAGGTGGTGATTAGCTTAGCTTAGCATAAAGGCTAGAGCTAGACAGCTACCCTGGCTCTGTCGAAAAGTAAAAACGTCCACCTGCCAGCACCTCTAAAGCTCAGATATTAGCATGTTTATACACAAACAGAAATGTAAAAATGGCAAAATGTGGTTTTACGGGCAGTTACATGCTGTAGCTATTTCTTGGCGAACACCAAATACATTTTGTATTTATTAGTATGGATTAAAAAAAATAAACTACAACATGTTAGTGAGCTTTAGAGGTGTTAATAGGAATATTTTTTTAAAACTTTGGACCAAGCCAGACTACCTGTTTTCTCTCTTTCCAGTAATAATGCTAAGCTATGCTAAATGACTGCTGGCTGTACCTTCACATGTAGCATACAAACTCTTTGCAAGAAAGCGAATAAGCGCATTTCCCACATTTCTTTTAAAGCAGGACTAAAGAAAAGCGTTAACAGAAGAAAATAGTCCATATTGGGTATTTAGGATCAGTAACAGCAATGAAACCTGCACAACAAGTATACTATGAATGGATTACTAAACTTTTAAGAAATGTACTTTTTCATCATCCATCATCTTTTCGAAATGAAGTCAAGATGTCAACCAAAACCACTGTTCATAAATCAAAATGATGCCTTATGTCCTGTGTGTGAGGATGGATGTGAGTGTGTGTTACCTGCGCTGACAGTAACGGCACTGACAAACTGCTCCCTCCAGCTGCTGCTTCCCACCACCAAGGCCAGGTTTGTCTTCTTGATCAACTTATCTACCGTACTCTACACACGCACACACACACAAAAGCAAACATGCAAGTGCATACAGAACCAGGCAGAACAGGAAAGACACAACCCTCAAGTTGTTAACTTGCAGCCACACAGAAAGGGGGAAAACACTTTTTTCAAACCTTTCAATTAGCTCCCATGTTGCAAAGATACATTTCAAAAGTCAGTTATTTCATGACACTGAGAATGCGAGGTATAAGATGTGCTAATTAATACAATGCTGTGAAATTGGCTGTGATGCTCCCCGTGAAATCTAGGAAAAACCTGCAGGCAGACAGGTTGAGTTTTCTGTTTAAAGTAGTGAGAAATGTTGATGCATAACAGCTCTCAGCAGCTATTGTACTAAAAACTCAAAATGTACTGTTGATTAACACTCGCAGTAAGAAAAATCACTAATGAATTCCAGTGTGGGGTGACGATTAAGGATTTATAGATTTATAGAACGTGAAACTGGACCCAGACACCATTACAGCTTTACAGTATTGTACAGCAGTAGATAGAAGAACTAGCAGTGCATGCACAGGCAAACTAAAGAGTGAGGAAGATAGATAACCTTGTCAGCGCGCCAAATAAGCTCATTTACTGCTCTCTGCACACGCACACACACACACACACACGAAATGACACAAATGGACAAATGAGCGAATGGAATCAGCAACAAATATACATTGTATGATTGGTTGCATTTTCAAGACAAAATCACAGATTAGAGATGAAATCATGTGGAAGTTAGCAACACACATGGCGTGGCAGTGTACAAAGTAAGCTGAACATGAGACAGACACCTCCACTTATACTCTGTGATGAGCCATGGCTAAATTACAAACTGATCAAATTTGAAAAACGCATTCCTTCTTATATACAATATTTATTAAATGACTAAGCCAACTTTCTTTCTTTTAAAGTCAGTTTTGTTCTGAAACAAGATGACAGCTCACTTTGAATAAATGATGTGTTGTCTTTCGCATGTCTGCTATCAAAATGACAAGCATCTCATTAGAGAGTCCATTACATGCTAACAAAATGAATCATTCATCCTCCGGAGCGGGGCTGCTGACACTCACTTTAAATCATTTTAGATCGAATTTGCATTTTTAAGTCTGTTTACTCTTTAGGTGCTATTTAAAGCAGCTGACTTGAAGGCTGCCAAACTGTCAAAAAGACTTGAGAGCTGATACATTCTGAAGAGAGTCTGAAGTACAAAATTAAAGGGAACATTTACACGCACATACGCACACACAAACACATACTTACCTTGAACTCGTAGGACTCTTCTATGACCACCTCCACTTGTGTGTGTTCGCCCAGACTGGGACAGCCCATCTTGGCCACCTCTTCCTCCTCTGCTCCTACCAACGGCTTGTTCTCATTGGAGTCACCTAGGAGACCACAGAGATGGGTCAGTGGGACAGTAGGGTTGGTGTAACTGTGCAGAGGTTATACAGTACCAACTTAAAGGAACCCAATTTTTGTACTACTGTTGATTCTGAAATTAAGGCGACAATTGCGGTAAAATGTTGGCGATAATGTTCCGCCCGGTTGCAATTCGCCATTAAAAAGAAGAAGAAGAATCAGCAGTCAAATGTTGCGATCGTCATTTACGGTAAGTGCACATAGTGTACACAGTGTACTACATGGAAGTGCACTAATGGAAGTATCCGAATTGAGACACAGCAAAGGTTTGTTTGTGTATGTATAAAATGTATGAATACGCATAAGTCTTTTTTAAGTAGTTCCTCTTCACTCATCATTTGCACTCAAATCATTACACATGAACAAATAAACTATCTAATAAATATTTACCAAAGCTAAAAGCATCATTCACCTGTTTTCACACCAACTACAGATTTGTTCAACTTTTGTTTTTCTCTACAAGCCTTCAAACTGACCTCCTATAGTGTTTATGCATTCAGCTTTTGCATGGCATTTAAACTCAAATCATGTATCATGCAATGTCTTCATTTGTCTGACTTTGGCCAGAGCAGCATAAATTGTTTTAATAGTTTTGCATGGCTTATCCTTTTAAGAATGTGTGCAAGCAGTCGTGAAAGTCTATCGCGTAAATCCTAATATTTAAACACTGATGTTCCACATGGGAAATCCAAGCTATCAAGCATAACATGTTATTACAAATATGAATACCCACAGGGCATTTCTATTTTCTCCCATCTGTCTCTCCATTACCACATGTTCCACCATGCATCCCTCCATTGATCCATATGTCTCCTCATTCACTCTTCACACACAGTGGCAGTCAGTAATTGAGTCAGCTGTTATCAGCGTAGACCTGCTGTAATTGAAAAGCAGTGTACTTGTACGTGTGTGGCTGAGTATGTGTGTGTATGTGTGTGAATGACAGTCCACTTGCTATGTGACAGTGTTATAAAATCAATTCTATTTCCTCTGTAATGAAACATGCCCCAGAGCTGTTGGCTCCTCATGGCTGACATCCTGAGTGTGGACCCTTACTCCACCAGGAAGAGTCTGTCACCGTGCCTACACCACGGATGTATAATAAGAACTGGATACCAGACCCAAAGATGGTGCCTATTCAGTCCAATAAGAATTGCTCGCCTGATGCAAACGCCAGGAAAGTTTCTAGCTTCCGGGTTCACTTCCGGGGTATGCAGCCCACTGAATATGCGCAGTGGTGTTTCCCCCCGCTGGCCCCGCCCGCATGTTCCCGCTCAGCTCATAGACTTTACATTGTGATGATGTCACAGATTTTTAAATTGCTTTTCTCGGCTCGAGGAAAGTTTTACAAATCTAAAACCTCCATGGATCACAAATGCTTAATAGAAAGAGTCATAATGGAGCTTGTTTGCAGTTCGAGGTGTCCTGTCAACAGTTTTACAGATGTCTCTTTTACAATGGTAGTCTATGGAGAAAATGCTTTTTGGGCTGCAGGGGAATTTTTCCCTGCAATACCACAAGTGGCGTAGCCAGGTCTTATTATACATCCATGGTCTACACAGTGCTGCAGTGAAGAGTACATTAGTGAGGGAGAGAAAGAAAGAAAGTGTCTCTTTAAATTGAAATGACACAAGGAAAGTTACTCCACGTTTCTTTTTGTCTTTTCTTTCACCTTGTAAACTTTAAATCATGTGAAAATTCATTTGAAGAGAAATGTCAAAGCGGAACAGGCTGCAGGAACTCCTTATTGACTTCCAGCGACGGTTCTCTTTAGCCTTGAGTCACCTGTCAGAGGTTAGCTGTCCGCCCGCTGTAATGAGCCTTTTAAAGTTTCAACTAAAGCTTCCTACGTTCTTAAAAAGTTGAAGGGCTTCAATGGATTCGTAGGAAATGACAGGGCAGAGCTGCCACTGAGAAAGGAGCCTGATCAAAATAGTTCATTAGGCAGAAATAAACTGCAAATTGTGTTCAATCTGCTCTTTTCTTGCTGCTTAGTTGACAGAATCCTTTGCAAATATGACCACAGTGAAAGTGGTGCAGTGATTTCAGACACAAATATAGAAGATTCCTGACTATTTATATACTGTATATGGTAAACTTATTTATGTATATGGTAATGAAGTGGGCCAAACACTGATTATTATTCCTGTTTTCCTGTCCGTCATGATGTGACAAGGAAGTTGTTATTTCAAAAACACCTCATAGCTCCAGCCCAGTGTTGTTTAAATCCTTTCCAAGCCACGTCCTCAGCTCAAAGTGAAATGTTCCCACGTTAATCTCAGCTTAGATTGGAGGTTCCAGACAATCAATGCAGGTCTCACCCTGTTTATAAGAGATAGGTGTGCAGGAGGCCTGAGACTCTGGTGGCGGTTAAATAAAGATTATGTCTGTCACTCTTTCCTCGCTCCGGTCCCCTCTCCTGGCTTCTTGGTAGTCTGAACAGCCACACACACATTACACACAAAGACACCCACCGTGTTTCTGGCCTATCTCCAACAGGACGGGCTCTCCCAGCTCGATGATGAAGGCCTTGTTCTTCTCATACTCTTCATCATCAATAATCTTCACCTCGATGATCTTCCTGTTAAAAAGTGAAGAGAAAGACGAGACTCAGCGAGTGCATTCCAGCTAATTAACCTTTTCAGCTTTATGCTCTCCCTCATAATAAGAGAGTGTTCATAGCGAGAGTGTTTAGAGCAGTCTATTAAAACTGGGAAAGTCTCACCCCGTCAGGCTGTAATCAGACAGCAGGTTATTTCTGCTGCTCAGGTACAAAGCACATCTACATGGGCAAGGACTGCCTCATTACAATCAGAAGTATCCTATTAGCTAACCTTAAGTAACAAATAGGATACACCACACAAAAAACGAACATGATTAAGTTTGTACTCCTCTGTTTTCTCTTGCAGAAGATGATGAGGAGCCCCTGCAAAGATGAAGGTTGAAGTATAAGTTGACGTTGCTCAGTGGGACACTAGATGAGGCTGCTTACTTCTCCCTGATTGTGTTTTTTCTCCAGCTGACAGTGATGCAAGGCGCAGCACAGCCACAGTTGAGACATTTTCAATTAGAAGCACCCAGGGGAAAAAAAGCCCTAAAATGCAGCGCAAAGAGTTTTGAGGGGACACGCACCGCAACCCAGACCTTAACAAGTAAATTGAAAAAGAAGGTGTGGGGATATTAAAAAAAAAAGCAGCAGCGTCTTAGTAGACTGAGAAAATAGGTGAGATGGCATCGGATCTGTCAATGTGTTTAGAGACGGAGAAAGAAAAGAGAATTTGCAAAAGGTGGAAAAAAAGATGGATGGCACATTCTGTCGGTCCTACGGTTTAAGGATGCTCTAATGTACATGCTACTGACTCAAAATGTAATGTACGTAATACATGGGATTTCTAATCTCGCTTGGATGAAAAATTAAAAATAAAAAAACATAACAAACGGACACACTTGACACCATTTAAGAAGAGTGTGTTGAGGTTAACAGTGTCTTCACTCCCACTGTATATATAAGGTGTATAAATGTAGTTGACACACGTGCTAGAAATGCAATGAATGCCATCAACAAACAAAAGGTTTTCGCACAAAGTTCATCCAGAAGGGTGTCTGCAAAATGTTCACTTACAATGTATTTATTTCATTTTCACTACGATAAGTGCTCTTGCAATCCAATATCAAAAACATTATTCAAGTTTTTTTTATAGTTATGTTCAGACACTCACAGCACTTGGTTAAATTTAGGAAAGGATTGTGGTGTTAGGTGAATAATGAAAAAGTCAAAAGTGACTGGAAACACCAGTACTTTATTAACATTTAACCAAAAGAACGATCTTTGCTTTTGTTGCCTCCAAATCAGAAAAGCCAACATGAACATCCCTAATTTTAAAATGTCCAGGGCACCAAAATGTTCATGACATGTGTAATAGTTTTGTTTTTGTTTTCTATGGAAATCACATCAGTTTGGCTTCTTTCTGGTCTATTTCACCCGGAGTATATAATCTTCAACAATACATCTGTATCTGGCAGGAAGAGAGGAAGAGAGAGTGTTCATTTCCACCTGGTTGTGTCATCATATGCTTCACTGTCAGCCATGTTGACTCTGACACCACAAATAGGCTTCGGTTCAACAGAGAAAAACAGGAGGGAGGAGAGGAATGTGAGAGAGTGATGGAGGTGTGGAGAAGTGGAAGCACATTGTTTTCATTGGTGAGCTGTCACAGCAACAGCGGATAAAACTGGCTGGGTTTGCTATTTCCAGCATCACATCAGGTTGAGCGGCCAACTCTCAACAATGTTGGAAAATATATGAAAGTATTGTTTAGTCAGATGTGAAACAATAGAGGAAAAAAAACACCTCCAACTACATGCAAATCCATTTAGTGGAGGACAAGTGGGAAGGAAGATGGAGGAGAGAAATTAAAAATCTCCTATATTTTATATCTTACAGCAGATTTCTTTTCTTTAATCATTTCCAGACATCTGCCTGTAGCAATATCTTGACTAACAATATACTTTAATACTGAGTTCCATAGAAATTTAACTCAACAGAAATGACAGTTCGCAAAACCCCTTCCCCAAGCAGCTATTTTCAAAACATAGCTTAGCAATGGTAACTAGGCACAGCAAGTCTGTCAAGCCTTGGATTTCTCCACATGTTGCAACAGTGTGCATGGGTCTCTAATAAGAGCGATACTCTGCATTTTAAGAGTTTGGATGGTTGTGTCTTTCTTTTAGCCTAGTGTAAAAATAAAAACACAAGAGCAAAAATGTGAGGAATGGATTAAACAGTGTGTTTATCTAATGTAAGCTGCAATCATTAGCATGTACTAACTAGCTTACTTCATACAGTAGTAACTGAGTGTTACTTCCAAGGAGCATTTCATTAACTAACTAGTTTTTGAAAAGCAAGTTCACAACTAGCACATCTATTGTGGTGTTTCCTCAGTGTGTGGAAGCAGGTCCCTGATGCAGTTAGAGTTTAGTAAGCTCTGCAATGTTATGTATTTGAGAAAGTTTAGCAACCCTCAGCCAACTTCGAGATAGCATTACGTTCATCAAACACACTGGTTAAACCTCATCCTAAAAGCCTTTTCTTGTGTAATGTAGAAAGTGAAACATAGCAGCCAAACAGGGTTATGTTAGAACAGTCTGACATTTTTGCTTATCACACTAAGCTACCTTTACGTCATGTACAGTACATGATGTGTCATCTACACATGCTTGTTTTAAAATAACTCATCTGTAAACATTAAAAAGTCAGCTTAAGACTGTGTTTTCAACTCTTTGAGCAAACGTTAGCTAAATTAGCTAGCTAGCTAAAGCTAATCTGCCAGTGACAGTTGTCATTGGCTGTCGGATAGAAATGAGAAGCCTGCTTTTGTCCACCTCTGTCTGAAATAAAGAACCCATTGTTCCAAAAATTACTAAGAATTTGGAGAGATAAATCTGCCACCATAATCACTGTGAACTGCATATGTGTTGTTTGATTAACAGGTGTAGCAACAGTAACTAAAGGGGGCAGGGCTTAGCTAACTGTCAACTGACAGTGAGATAGAAGAGGAAAGACAGAGGTCAGAGGACAGAGGGAGATGAAGAGGGATGAGAGAGATGGGGGAGGGAGGAAAGGAAAATTTGAAGAAAGACGTATAGAGGAGTAGGAGGCGAGAGAGGGAAGGAGTGAAGAAGAAGGAGACAGAGAGACAGAAAGAGGTTGAAAGAGGAGTATGAGTAATGCATAGATTCCAGGGGGACAAGAGTACACACACACACACACACACACACACACACAGTGACGGATTACAATTTACCTTGTATATACAAACATAGATAAATTATACAATCTACAACGGTAAGGAACATGTGCACATACACATTGCACAGATTGTGGTTTGTATGAACAGACAGCCAGCTACCCCCGCATGCACTCTGTTCCACTAGTAATACAGAAACCCACACATACACACAAACACACACTCACTATTCAGCTCAATGTACACATACATGATACGCATGAAAACACGTTCCTGGTAAACACTTGTGGGATTCATAAACATATGTATGCATTAATCTAGCAAATTTATTTACACACGCACACACACACATACTACTGACTGTAGTAATTCCATTATTCATAGTTGGTGCTGGCTGTAGCAGCACTCCCATCTGTCCCATCTCTCTCCATCTCTATCTCAGTCCCTGTCCCTTCCCTTCTAGCCCCTTCTTCACTTCGTCTTCCTCTCTCACTCTCCCACCATTCATTTTATAAACAGACCAGCTTATTCTGCTCATGGTCCCTGAAGGCTAGAGTCTATCCCAGCATCAGTCTTCAATTATTCATGTGAACATACCCGTAATTGATATAAAGGATTAGATGTTTAACACCTTCCTAGCTCAGTTATGTAGTTAAAACAGAGTGTTCGTAAAAACACTCCAACATCAGAGACTTGAGAGTAACAACACTGGTCCCGGAGGCTCTCAGTGGTGGTCCGGGGCCTATAGTGTGTATCATGAAAAGGTTTATGATCATCATCTATTGGATAGATTGCAATTAAATTTGGCACAGATATCCATGGTTCCCAGGGGATGAATCCTGATGACTTTGATGATCCTCTGACTTTTCATTTGTGGTTTTGAGTGAAATATCTCAACAACTATTAGATAAGATGCCATGAAAATTGTTACAGACATTCACGCCCCCCTCAGGATGAACTGTATTAACTTGTGATGTTAACTGGTGATTCCTTAACTTTCCATCTAACAGCTTCAGGTCAAAATTTTAATCTGTCCAATACTTTGGTTTATTACCAAATATTATATTATTATATTATTGTAC
This sequence comes from Macquaria ambigua, assembly GCA_008360985.2. NCBI lineage: Eukaryota > Metazoa > Chordata > Actinopteri > Centrarchiformes > Percichthyidae > Macquaria > Macquaria ambigua. Next base: position 50,904 of record VMKM01002487.1, read on the forward strand.
CTTTTATATTTAGTGCCAATTAGCACATTTTAGCATAAGATGGTGAACATGGTGAATATTATACCTGCTTAACACCAGGATGTTAGCATTGTCATTGTGAGCATGTTAGCATGCTGATGTTCAAATTTAGCTCAAAGCTAAGTACAGCCTCACAGAGCCGCTAGCATGGCCGTGGACTCTTAGTCTTGTTTTGTGCAAAGGTAACTTATTATTCTAATTCACTAATGGCACCCCCGCTGGGTAAGGTACAATTTATTGCGAATTTGCAGCATTAATTTTCCTCAATAACTACCTCACTACCCATAATCCAAACAAGTTCCCAATCAAACACAAGATACCAGGAAAATGTTCAGTAAGACAAAAATGATTCCACATCTGGACATGTACTCCTGCCTCCCATGAGTTCATGAAATCTACTTACTTTTATCAGTCCAAAAACTGCTTTATCATCCCGTATAATAACCAACTGACAAATACAATCACAACCAGAGAAAAGACACGCAGACTGTAAACTTGTTAGTTTATTGAATTCTTCCTACAGATACAATCCTAATGCAATACATTACTTGAGTCTTCAGTCCCTCTCCCTCTCTGTCTCGCCTCCTCTCTATTTCTACCTTGTTACTTTTTGACACCTGCTCCCCAGAAAGTTCCTCTGTCAGACAGCAGCCTCAAAGACCCGGTCTGTCAACCGACTGACACAGAACACAGACACACACGCACACACACACATGCAGCAAGTTCACTGAACACAGAACTTACACTGCCAGAAATAGAGACTGAAAAAGGCAGCGAAGAAAAAGAGAGTGGCAGGGTGACAAAAGGTCAACAAAAAGTATTGTTGATTGAAAAGCCCCAAACAGAATCAAGTGGGCTGTAAATCAATTTAATGGATTAAGTTTTATGTGAGTGTGTGCATGTTTGTGTGTGTTTGCATGTGGCTCTAAAGTTCTGATAGAAGCGAATGATTGAGTGACAGTTTGATTTGATTAGGTGAGACCTCATCGCATTACTTAATGCACACTGACTCTCTTTATATCTCTCTCTCCATCTCTTTCCATTTTCTTCTGGCTCCAGTTCTGCTTTTGATTGACCACCACTGGAAGCCGTGTTTGAAAGACTGATGTGAGCATGTGTGTGTGTGTGAGAGAGAGAGAGAGCAACCGCAGCAGCAAACAACTCATTTTCTTGAGTGAGGTTGATTTATATGCACACTCCAGTTTTACCGTTTCTGCCTCTGGCGGAACCTCTAAATCTCTCTATCTCCCTCACACACACACACACACACACACACACACACAGTAAAACTGAGATCACAAAAATGTTATAGTTGAAAGTGTAATACTTGAACAACAATGCAAGACACAAGGCCATTGTTTTCCTAAAACAAAGCCTGCCGTCCCTTCTGCTTGACTCTTTCTTTAAAAGAAAGTGAGAAAGATGGAGAGGAGAGAAGGACATGCTTCTTCAAAAGACCTTCAGTTGACGACCAGGATCATAATAATCAACCAAAAAAAACAGGATTACAGTCATTTGATTGCAGTCCAAAAGGGAGAGCTGCTACAGTTCTTGAAAATGGGGGATAGCACAGTGGGATACTCAAATACTGGCTTGAAGGAAAAACAACCTTTAGCTTGTGAGATAATAACTACAATACAGTATATTACACTTACCCTATAACATTTTATTTGCCTTTAAATAATGGATGATACTGACTGTATATGGAGTTAATGCACTTCTAAACTGCAGGTTGCAAACTCAAATATCTTCTTTGAATATTCACTTGTTTGATTAAACCTGCATTAACTGATTTTGGCGGCAGAACAAGCTGCAAACACAACACTGACATATCATCACCTTATAAAGTTGACATGGCCGACGTGTTAGCAAACAGTTGCCTATTTACACCTCCAGCAGACAGCAGAGCAACATCAGCATTCATTTGGAGTTGTGTTTGTTTCCAATATTCACTCTCCTTTTAACATAGGTGTCATTCACACTGGGGACACTGGGGACGCTGGGGACATGTCCTTACCACTTTTTGAAATGGCTGATTTTGTCCCCATCACTTTTTAAAAGCATCATTTGTTTAAAATGTTCTGGAAAAATAGCTCGCACCAAGAAATGTTAATTAACAAATGAGAACGCTTTGAGGTTAATTTGCACAATAAGAACATTTTCAATGCAATATAAATAAAAGAAACAAATGTGCATTGTCCAATGATGCATATGGATGACTGTTACTTGTGTGGTCGACGTTGTGTGTTTCATGCTGAGAATTTTCTTACTGTCAACTCCGTAGTAGCCTAGGCTATGCCCTTTTGATGCACTGTTATACAATTTTTATTTTAATAACTGGCTTCTTTCTACTAAAATGCCAAAAATGTTAATGCAACTCTATACTGTCTACTGTCACACTATCAGGAATGACTTCAAAAGAAAGTAAACCCGTGTGAAAACTGCTAACATTGGACTTAGTGGGATTCTGAGAGACAGCAACTTTTTAGGTTTTACAGATAGCAGAAAGTGTCAGGCAAAAACGTATAGCAGAGCTGTGCGCGATCAAATGATATGAGTTGGTCTGAATCATTCTCTATTTGTCGCACACACACACACACACACACACACACACACACACACACACACACACTTCTACAGGAGCAGGTAGGCTGAAAGAAAACCTTCGTTCAGCACTTCTTGTCTGAGTGGAGGCAACATAAACAAAACATTTGGGGGAGGCCAACAGAGAGTGAGACAGATAAAAAGCTCTTAAGGGGAGAGATATTACCCCTCTTAATGATATCATGGAACGCATAATGAGAAACAGCACAAACACACACTCTGTCTGTCTGTCTCCCACATACACACTCGTGCTAAGTGGTCTCCAGCTGTGGTGAGTAATAAAGTTGCTTCTATGGTGTGTGTGGGATGACAGAGATGGATAGGTGCATGAGATGATTTGAGGTTTGAGGAGAGGGACAGAGGAAGATATGGAAGGGGAGGAGGATGAGGCTGTGATAGAGAAAAGGTAAGAAAAGGAGGAGAAGAAGATAAGGAATGTGGAAGATGAGAAACGGGGCGAGAGCAGGATATGAAGTGAGAGAAAAAAAGGCAACCGAGAAGAAACTGTAGAAAAAGCCTCTCACCCGGGAAATTTAATATATTCAGGGCACAAGTGACCCTCTGACACTTGAAATAACACAGCGATGACACTGTCTGGTCCTCCACCAAAAGGGTATCGTAGAAAGAGGATTTATTTCCAGGGCCTCATGAGCGCTCCACTACATTCTCATCTCTGAGGACTCCACTATACTCCAAATGAAACTGAAATGTTTGTGATTTTCAAACTGCATTAAACAGAGCTTTGGAACTGACTTCACGCTGCATTCAGGGTATTTTAGGGACTAATCTGCCATAGCTGTTGGCACAGCTGGTGTTTGTTTACATAGCGTAGCTGATACAGAAGCTACTTTTGGGTACACTTACGCTAAAAATTTGGATTTATGTACACGATCACAATTAGGAGGTAAGATGCCGATACAAAATAACAGAGTATGCAACGTTAAAGGTAAGAAGGCGAGAACTGGCAGATGGTCATGTTAGATGTAGATGGATATTTTGAGAAATCTGAAACTTGATGTATTACTTTTACAGTTCGCATGGATTGTAGACAGTGTTTCATGAGGCATACAATATCTGTCCCTAGAAATACAAAATTAAATTGCCCGATTTTTTAATGGAGTTTTGTGACTTTCAACCTGCATGATAAATGAACACATCAGGGTTACTCTTTACTAGGGGTGTAAATGTTTGTTGGTATTAATAATAAATAAAAAATAATTTCCATTTTGTGATCTCGCTGGCAAATCCCCTGCAAACCAGAATGTACATGACCTAATAATGGATGACACATCCATCTAGTGTTGCGATGGTGCTCGGACGATCAGTGCGTGAAGCTCTAAACTGAACTATAATCCAATTGCGACATAAGAGGCATCTACTGCATGGAGGAACACCCAGAACACCTTGATGGAGAAACATAAATCCAGCTTCAACCCATCCCTGTGGTGGCTATGAGTGAGATTTGAGAGAGCTTCCATTTTATCAGCCCAGCCTGTGGGCCTGCTGCATAAACAGCCTCTGTTGGCATCCAGGAAAGAGAGGAAGAAGGGTTAGAAGGAGGAGGCATGGGAGAGGATGGAAGGGAGGAAGGATGTAATCTGAAACACATGCGGACGATATGGAGGATGTATGGTTGGCATGGAAACCATGACATGAAGTGGAGTATCACCCCCCCATACACGCATATACGATATACTCACAAATCTCAGTAGCTTATACACCTCATATATCGTACATGCTTAAGTCTGTCTTCAGATCAGTCTCGCATAGCATATACTGTACATATGTGCATACTAATGCCTTCCTATCTGCATTAAGTTGTGTAGGATTAAGCTATGTCACAAATCACATCATGCATATATATTACCACACACACAAATCTGCATGATGTACTTTAATCCAGAGGAGCTACTGTACTGTTATCCGCGGGGAGTAGAAAAGGGAGTAAAAAGGGATAGAGGATAGGATGGAGGAGGATGAAGAAAAACATAGTCAAGTGTAAAACGAGGAAGAGAGAATCAAGAAAAAGACTGACAGAAGAAGATGCAAGTAGAAATGAAGAGTAGAAGATGAGAGGCTCAGATACGAAAAGAAAAATGAGATGGCAGAAGAGAAGGAGAGAAAAATGGCATGTACCAAGACAGAAGTAATGGCCATAAAAAGAGAAAGAAGAGAGAGAAGGAGTGTAAAGAAGAGAAAATAGAGGGAGTGTGGAAAGGGGAAGGAAGAGGAGAATAAAGACGATGGAGGAAAGAAAGACAGGCTGTGATTTTGGTGAGAAATGGGTACGACTGACAAGGTTTGATCTCGTCGCCCACATGAAGGTCGGACTAAAGCATGTAAGCACTACTACTGCTTCTCCCATTGGGCTAAAAGTAGAGTAGACCAGATAGGAGCTGGCACATATACATACACACATGTAGAGTGGCAGCAGTATAGCACAGTCTGCACACTTGCATGAGAGAATTACAGACAGCTCAATTTTAATCAGATATGATGTATTTCTTACATGCTTTGTTGATGCATTAGAAATGCTAATGGCTTAGTCATCAGTTCTTCAAGCCCCCTTAGTTTAAGACTGCACACTAAAGTACGTCAAGAAGAGAGAAAGCTGTTAGCAGAATGGTGCCAGCAGCAGATGTTTGTGACGGTAAATATGTCCGATTTTACAATATACTCCTTTGTTGCCCAGGGAGAAAATCCCCAGACTCCCTTCAAAAACCATTGTCTTTTTGATTTGTTGAGTTAGGGGAAACTGTATATACTTTGTGACTGTACTTTATATAAGCTGTGGACAACAAACGATTCATTCTTCATACCTTCGAATGAATTCGGCATTAAATGTAATACATCAATGTATTTCTTTATGTAAAAAGTTTGTTTTAAAACATTGCAGTTTGCCTGTCTGTTTCTTGCCTTCCTACTGCACACGTTACTCCACGCTTATCCTCTTTTCAGTCAAAATTCGGCAGTGAAGTGCTCTGTACTGTACCACGACTACCATGTGCAGTCAGTGGGGATTCCAAAGGCGTTTTTGTCAGGGGCTCCACCTCGCTCACAGATTGTTGGAGTACACAACAACTCCTGGGTGTTAGAATTAAAATCCAAATATCCCCCCTGCTGTCACCGCGATAATGATGCTGCGCATGGCTGCTACTGTTTCAGGGGCAGAGCGGCAAAAGAAAATGAGACGGTAATAAGCAGATAGTTGCGTTATTTTTGGTGCCATATTTTGAGAAATATATTCTTCTGATATGTTGAGCAGAAAGCGCGGCTTGCCTCTGCTGCTTTATGTGTCCTAGTTGACAACGTGCATATCCCCGCCTCTCTTTCTCTCTCAGCTGTGTGTGTGTGTGTGTGTGTGTGTGCGTGTGTGATGTGTTACTTGGAGAGGGTCTCATGAGGGACAAGACTGCACTTTTTTTTTTTTTTTCATGAGGGAGCAAAAGAAAAAAACTGAAACAGCGGGAGGAAAAGAAGCAGGGAGTGTGAGGGCATTAAAAATTAAAGGAAATGTGCAAAATGGCCAAAAATGAGGGAATGGAAGTGAATTGGTATTTATTGAAGAGCCTCTGCATTTGTGCATTTAAGTGTGAATCAACTGCATATATACATAACACATTCATAGCAATGCACACTTCATTAACACGTTTTCCCCATTTGCGTGCTAAATACACAGAATTCGATTGACACTGACAGTATGGGGAGTTGGGACTGAAGGCTTAGCTGCAGATTTGAGGCTCATGACTTCAATCATATGAGACAGACAGGCAGACTCTCAGCTATTTTTACATGACAGTTGACCCTCCTTGTGTAATTTGTGTCCATTTAAAAAGTGAGAAAAGAGGCCTGACAGTACAAACGAGCCACAGCGTGCAGTTTGCATCCGAAGGGGCTCACCCGACCTCATGAGAGCGCATGAATCTGTGAGTCAGCCGAGAGTTGTTGTTTTTTTGCGTGTGTGGCTCGTTCATCATGGGTCAGGGGTTTGACCAAACACTTTGACTTTATGTAATAGTTTATGTAACAGCTTGTGTTGACAGCCATTTTGCATCCTTCCCAGGAAGCGCTGGGTAACAGTTCAGTCCTGGAAAATGGTGTGATGAGATAAAGAGACACAGAAACTTGAAACTTGAGCAGTGACAACCAGCTTGTTAGAGTAAATATTATTCGTTTACAAGGCAGCGACTCATTTTGCCCTCCAGGCATGAGAAACAGGCAGCTGTTACTTTGTGAAAAGTGAGCGAAAAATTAACACTTTGAAGATTTTCACTGCTGTATCACCTGTACGTGTAAAACCAAATGCTAATTGGCTTTGCGGCTGCAGTGCAATTATAGCAGATATTCTTAATCTGTTAATCTGCATTTTTCATAAACAAGGCAAATGCTTTTCAACATATTTGACAGTCAAATTGGCCTAATTTCTTTGGACTTGTATGACTGTATAAAAGCCATACTTGTACACAACAGCATACAGTAGGCTACATAACATCAATCCCAGGCTCTTTAGCTTGAAGCTCCCATTAGGCGGTTGCCATGGTAATGACCATGATAAATTGTTGTGTTTCAGAAAATGTTGTTTAAACATTGCGGTTGCCAGTTCTGCGCTTCCCATACTGCAAACCCTTTTAGCAGCTTTTAATTATACATTACCATCAGTTGTTTTTACAGCAGAGAGATGCACAGAGAGATGGATGGATGGAAATGAGGATAGATGAGAAGAGAAAGACTGATTTGGGAGTGAAAACAAAAAGAGAAATTGAAATAGAAGAATAGGGAAATACAAAATAAAGAAACAAGCCAATGAATGTAAGGATGAAGGATGGATCAGTAAACAGGGACCAGCAGATGGGGAGATTAAAGCCAAAGGCAAAGACGCAGCGAGTGAAATGCAAGGAGGGAAAACGTTTTCCAAAGAAAACAAAGAGACTAGAAAGAGTAAAAATGAGAAATGAGACAAAAACACACAGATAAATAGTGAAACAGACAGACATTACTTAATCTGAACTACTCCTTATCCACTCTCCATCTTTATTGTGGGTGGAAAAAGCAGCGCTGAAAACAAACAGACAAAGAGAAATAAGTGCGCGACAGGCACTCGTCCTTCCTCCTCTTCTCTTGTCATCCCTTGTTTTTTATCCCCCTCCTCCTCCTCTCTCTCTTTCTCTCTCATCTCGTCTGTTCTCATGTATGTTTTAACGTTTCTCATCATATATTTATGTCCTGGTCAAATAGGGGGGCTGCCATGGAGAACCAAGCTGTTTGAAGAATGTCATAACACACAGACAAAATCGGTTTGCCTCTATGTAGTCTTGATGGAAAGGTTTCGTATCATACATATTCTTTATCAGCGTGAGTGAAATATGCAAACTCAAGACTCAATTAATTTTATGGCTGCATTTCGTACATACATATTTATCTTGTGCATTAGTTCATACACATTTCCCCCAAATTTAGCCCTAGGGCCAAAATGAGCTGCTGGGCCCCCGGATCCTCCCACTCTCTGCTTATTTTTGGTTTCTCATCTCACAAATCAAGAGGAAGGGTGACATAAAGTAAAAGTAAAACAGAAAAAAATAAAATATACACACTTAAAGAAGTACAAAATAAAAAGGGATTTAAAAAAATGGATGAAAGACGAATAGATTGGTAAAGATATTTCAAAGTGGGTTTAGGTTTCTATTAAGTAGTCTAGGAAAAGCCACCAAACATCCAAAATCCGATGATTCTCAAACTAAAAGTATATCTTTTTTGGCCATCATGCCCCATATTAATGCTATATGAAAAACTCCTCGTCAACCCAGAATAAACAAAGATTAGAAACTAATGGTGGGAGGAAGAAAAGGAATTTAGCTACATTAGAATGGAACATACAATTTGTCGGGGCGTATCTCTTACTTAGTGATGCATATTCTTGAACAAATTTTCAATTAAATTAGCACAAACCACTTGACACACAGTAAGCCTGGAGCATTTAGGGCCGCCTGGAGGTCTGGGACCATGGGGCCGCTGTCCATTTTGCCCAGTTGGTATTCCAACCTTGATCTACACTAGATGAATGAAGTTCAGTGGGTTTGAACAATATTTGGCTGCACAGCATGAGTTTGTAATGACCCCGGTGTGATAAAGAGGTTAGTAGTTCGATAATGAATGTAGTCAGCGGTGGTCCTCACAAATATAGACAATCTGTTGTACGTGTGTAATGACACCTTGGTTTGATTGACTGGCATTAGCGGCTCAAGGTGAGGGCCTTTAGGCAGTGGGGTATATATATCACCATGCCAACCGCTGCCAAGCCTGCATGCGGCTGCTTGCCAAAGGCTCTCTCTCTCTCTCTCACACACACACACACTCTCTAATTCTCTTCCTGCCCCTGGCACAGGAAAAATTACCACTCATTCCTCCTCTTTCCCTCCTCTTCATCCCCCCATTCTCCACCCAGGGTGCCAACAGTTGGCCTCACCAAATGTGAGCCATTCTCCTCACCCATTGTTCCTTCCTCTCCTCCTCCTGTTCTTTTTGTTTTACTTCCCTCCCTCTAGCCATCATTTGCTCCCATTCTCTCGCTTCCCACCTCCACCTGCCCTTTCCTCTCCCTCTTGTCTTTTCTCCCAGCAATTAATCTGTCTCTCTTTCCCCCCCCCCGACTCCGTCTCTGTCTGTCTTTCTGTCTCACCCCCCTCCTTGGTCCATTCGTCTTTCTTCTTCTTCTCTCTCTCTCCCCTGTGCTCTCATTTACTGCCTGTTTCTGAGCCTATTCATCTTCCTCTGACACCTTCACTCTCCTCCTGTGTCCCCCCCGTCTCTCTATCTGTCTTTATCTATCACTGACAATACCTGCACAAGTGTGTTTATAACCTGGAGGTTGGGAGAGGGTTTTATCATTGCCCATCAGGGGAAATGAGAGTAAGGAAAGTGAATGAGCCACCAGGAATATTACTGTGCATCAAGTGTTACTGTAATACAGGTGAATTATAAAAGTGCATGTAATTGACCATACAACCTCCCAGCTGTATTTTGCACCTGTTAATAATGTAATGATTGTTACATGTTGGAACTATTTCTTGATAAACAACACTTCAGTCAGACGACTCACGTTTGAAATGTTTATTATAGCAGCAGAACATAGTTAGAGTTTGGCGTCTAGGCTCCGACCTCATCGCTCCCCGCAGATATGTTTACATAGAGATATTGGGGAGTGATGAGCAAATATCTTAAACCCCAGATGGATGCTGGGGTGGTGGTGGGGCTGAAAGAACAGGCAGCAATACTGATGCAGGGCAGCAGTGGCATTGACAGGCAGAGGGAGAGATGGGAGTTTTTGCAGTTTACGTAGACTGCCAAATTAGGAGGTTGTGTTTGGTAGATGGTTGTTGAGAGGGAGGTATGCAGCTCCATTTCTTTAAGAAATAGCACAGTTGCCATTAAACTATTGCAGAAGAAGGGGGCACAAGAAGGTGACATAATTAAAACCTCAATCGAACGAGGTTTTCCTCCTCTTCATACCCTGCCTTGCCTCTGTCGCTCCATTCTGTATGTAGATGAACCTGTGCACTCTCAAGAGCGCGACGCAGGACATTTTTAAATGCATCTCTCTGTCTTTCAATTTATTTTTCAGTGTTTTTTTCTCTCCTTCGCATGCGTATCTCTCTCTCCAGTTTACCCTTCACCTCCTATCCTCCCCTCCATTTGTATTTACTGACCATTAAAACCCTCTACGCTAAGCTTTATTGGCAATGCTTTATTGGCAATGCGTTAATGGCACGCTGAAGACATCAATAATCACAAGACATGGAGTACACTAATAACTGTTTAGAAAAAGAGCAGGAGTGTGTGTGTGTGTGTGTGTGTGCATACAGTATGTGTGTGTGGCTTTTTAAAGGTCAGCACAGGCCAGACTTTAAACAAACAAACTTTCTTAATCCCTATTTTTCTCCTACAAACACACATTGTTCAAACGTCACCTGATGTTAACATTTACACACAGAAATACACACGTGAAAAAAGAACAAAGGATAGAAGGAGGCAAGAGAGCGATGCTGAAGTGAAGGGTGATAAAGATGGAGGGCAAACGATGAAGCAGTAAGGAGAAGCAATGCAGCCAAAGGAGAGAGCAAAGGAGGTGAGAGGGAACGGATGGGTGAACGATAAGACGGCGAGGGGATGATATATCATCCTGTAAAATGAAGAGGGAGACAGAGAAAATATCCGCGATGGGAAGAATAAAAGTGAAGAGACGACAGGGCGGGATGATGGATGGAGCTGAGGTGGAGGGCAAAAAGAAATAGAGATTAATAAAGGAGAGGAAGGATGAGTGAGAGACAGATGGATGTTGAGGAAAGAGGGGCATATCAGGGAAGAATAACAGGATGGAGATGAGGAGAGGTGGAAGGAGGTAAAGGAAGAAAGCAGGATGAAGAGGATGATGGAGGGAGAGAAAAAGGGAAAATGGGGGGGGGCAGAAAGATGAAAGAGACAATGAGTTAAATGGAGTCAGGTGGAGAGAAGAAGAAGAAGAAGAACTAGTATTGGAAAGAGTCCTGAGAGGGAGGGTGGGAGATGTGAGTTGCGATGGAGAGCTTGTGTGAGTCACATCGTCTTCTCCGCACGCTATTAGTGATTTAATCACTCTGACATCACCGAGTGTGTGTGTGAGTGTGTGTGTATATGTGTGTGTGTGTGTGCGCGTATCATACCAGATACCCTGAGCTAGTGCAGTCAGGATCTGGCTCATCACTCTTCCACAGCAGCGTGCATCCATCATGTCAGAGTCAAGTTTCTCAAGCTATGGGCTGAGACCCCAAACCAGGTCGCAGGTTCTGACTGGTGGGCCTCCACTAGACTGATCTATATCCTCTGTGAGACTGATATTAGCAGTTCGATGAACTAAATAACTGATCTAATAGGACAGAAGTTAATATTGTGTTGACACAGCAGTAGCACGCTGCATTTTAGACAACAATAAAAAAAAAGCTGTGTGACTCCGGTCTAAAGTTCACATCAGCATTTAAAATGGAAACACTTTGTGGCAAAATCAGTTCATTAGTAAATTCGCTTGCGGAAAGTAAATCTATGCAAATTTTGCATCAAATTCAGCGCCAATTTGTGTAGTTAACCAACGGCAAGCCGTCTTCACAGTGCTGACCTTTCAGGGAACGGAGAGCAAGAGAGTCCATATGGGGGAAGCTATTGTAGCTTCTTATCTGTGTGTCACCGCCCACTTTTATCTAACCCCCTCCGCTGGGGTATAAACTGCTCCACAAAAGAGCAAAATGAGGCAAATGTTGATGATACAAATACATCTTCTGATTAAAAGCAACCAAGTTAATGAGTTAGCCATTAACTTGGAGAGCTATTTTTCCCCTCTTCAAATCAATCTTTATCTGTCACACAAATCATTATACAAGCACAATGCTACATTGCCATGGTCCAAGATTTTGTAATAGAAATTATTAACAAAATGTAGTACTAGTATATGCAAAAACAAAAGGGCATTTTTAAAAACAAAACATTATATATATTAAATATATATGTTTTAAAAAAGTGAGTTCAATTTAAAATTAATAATAAACAAGAATAAGAACAAAGAGACATAGTGGCACTGAAGTGAGATGAGCACAAATGTGGTGACGATGGACATGAGAGAAGTAGTGACTAATCATACTGTCTTTAAGCAAGGTCCATGTTAAGAAGTCTGACAGCTCCTTGCTAACCGACAGCTAGCAAGCAATATATCAATAAAAGCATATCAATAAAACTCTTTATTGAATGAAATGTTGTAAAGTCAGGAGAACAAAAGGGGGGAGTGAACGGCACAGAGAAAATAGAAAGAGGTTCAGAGAGTTACTGTGACTGACTACAGCACCAGCATGTCCTGGCTGGCTAGCGTGTTAGCAGTAAGCTACAGTAGTTCACCAACTAGCCCTGCGAGTAATGTCTCCTTCACCAAGCTTGTAGATCCAAATATATCACGAGGACACGCAGACTAATTTCTCCGTGCCACTTCCTGGTGTGACCAGGCCGTCAGGGTAAATTATAGAATCATAACTAGATTTTGAAGGTTGCTGCCAAAATGCAATGCAGCATGAATGACTGATTACTTTCTCAAACTTCTTCTCTGCTATGCAATCTACTTCAGAACCTGAATGCAACACACTGTAATCATTTCAGTTATTTCAGATCCAAAATATAGCTATGGAATAAAAGCACTGTGAATGACAGACTATTGACTGAATACTGTTATTATCATCATCACCTACAGGCAGCAACAACCTGTCAAAATGAAAGAAAATGTGGGAAATAATTTTATTTAAATCCAACCACCTACTATTAACCCCCTTTCTCTTCAAATTAAATTCCTAAAAACGGTTATCCAAGCACTTAACATCTGATTGCACCTGATTGCTACACCTACTGCATTCACCACTTTTTGCAATCAGAATATTTCTCTTATTTATTGTAAAGTCTGACCAGGGTTTCTCTTGTAAACTGGACAAGAGTTTGATAATCCCTTGATTGATACTGCCATCGGAGCAGTATCCGATCACGCACAAACAAGAGGTGACTGCTCTAATTTAATTTATCAATGCCCTCTGATCAATCAGAGGGTAAACTGTTTGGGCAATATGAGGCCATGCATACAGTCCAGTATGTCAGCAGAGATGATCAAAGCAAAAAAGGGAAAAGAGATGGCAGACAGACTACTCGATTTCTCCAGGACGTAAACGGAGAGAAGAAGAAGAAATGTTTGAAAGTCTAGAAGTAACAGAGGAAACAAGAGGGGAGGAAAATGCAAACTTGGCAAAGAAAAGCCGTAAGGATTTGAATCTTATAAACAACTCAATACCAAATTGTAAAATATTAATTACTACTAGAGGTGAAACGATTAGTTGATTAATCGATTAGTCAAATGACAAAAAATAAATTGGAAACTATTTTAATAACTGATTATGGTTTATGTCATTTTTCAAGCAAATTATTTCAAACATGGCCTGCAAATTATTTCAAACATGGCCTGCCTTCCCACTAGTCAGGATTTGTTGCTTTTCTTCGCCTTCTGTGATATTAACCAAAAATCTGTATCACCTCGGGTTTTAGGAAGTTGTGATGGGAATTTTCTCACTAGACCAAACAATGAATTGATTCATTGAGAAAATAAGTGGCAGATTAATACTTAATGTTGAAAGATATACCACTGAATTTATAACACTGAAATATTTTACATTAAAAATATTTATCTGAATTCATGTGGCCTGAATTCCAGTAGGTCATTTAAAGTTGTCTGTCTGTTTCTCAAACTGGAATGGTAACATTCACAATTCAAACTGGACTACCTGGCGACCAGACCTCTGTCGTCAGGTTACATTTATATACAATCAGGTTACATTTTGTCAGTCATGTGACCCAGGAAAGAGAAGCTCAGATCGGTGACTGGAAACCACGGACACGTGATTTTTTTTTAAATTAAATACATTTTTTGAGATTGCAAAACTTGAAATTAGCTTCTGGTAATTTCAAAAAGGAAATAAATAAACACATAAATTCAGAAGTTTTTCAAAGTTAAATATTTCACTGCTTTAAATGCTGTGGTATTTAACTTTCAACACTACACATTAAGTATTGTACTACTAATACATTTCACAATTAAGGTTATTCAGTTGTTTATATGATGCCTCTGCACCTCCTGGATTGCTCTGAGGCACAGAGAAGAAAGAGGGCGCCACTCTTCCAGCACAAATAGAACTCAAACGTTCAGTCTCTTTTAATGGTAGATGGTAGAAGGAGTGGCAGAATGATTTAAAGAACCACTTCCCACATGTTTATCCTCTTCGTAGGCAAAAAAAGAAACATAAAACACACAGTGGGATGTTTATGGGAAACCTAGTCTCTTCAAAACAAGAGCAGGGGTGTGAAACAGAGGCTACCAGTCATTGCAAACATGGCCTTATTTGTTTATAGGAATAACCTTAGGATAATATGATGAATTTGATGAATTCATAAGAGGCCTGCCACGTTGCAAGGCCATCCCATAATATACATGCAGTGGCTAATTCAGAGAAAAAAACTGGGAGCAAACTTGCAGTCAAAACTAAATAAATGGAAAAGTGGCACCCCGGCTGACCCACCCTGGAGCTTCTACTGCAGCCTTGTTGGTCAGTGAACCCAGCACTGTGGCCTTTAATGTGGTCTTGGTGTGGCAGGGTGGGGGCCAGTGGAGCAGGGAGGCCCAGGGCAGATGAGGAGCTGGGAGAAGAGGGGGTTATAGCGGGTGTATCTGTCCCCTGTTGAGGCTCTAATCATGGGCATGGAAGGGCAGGGGCAGCCTGTTGCCACAGCTCACGGTAGGTCTCTGAGCCGTGATTACAGGGTGTGTGCAGTCCACGGGGGCTTGATCACAGGGATGCGTTGGCAAGAGTCAGTGCGTGCATGTACGCGTGTGTGTGGGCGCAGGACTCTGACCATAGGGTGTGTTTGAGTGTGTGTACGCTTGGCAGAGAAAATTGCTGGGACTGCAGTGCTAAAAAAACAACCACAGGGGAAGAGCTAAGAAGTACAAAACGGGAGACACAGAGAGACTGAGAGACAACAGGAACAGGGAGTGACAGGGACGCTAAATGGCAGAATTGTATAACAAAGAGACGGAGGCATGGAGGGAAAGAGGAAACAACAACAACATGGAGTAAAAAAGCAGACAGCCAGACACAGACAAAGGCAGTTGGGTTAGCATTTCAAAGTCAAAAGCGGCTCCAAATGAAAGTTGTTTTGTATTTTAGCATCGCAACATCCATACCGCTCCATATACCCGTCTAAACCACTACTGTAAATCCTCAACTGCTGCTTTAACTGTCAGGTTGTTGGCTTCGTCTTAGACCCACAAATCAATAGACTTTTCTAGCTCTGCAAGACAAAGACACTGAGAGAGAGAAGCCAGAGGCAGGGATTTAAAAATGGGTTAAAATTGTGTTTAGAGGAAGCCAGAGGTGCTCTGTGTGTGTGTGTGTGTGTGTGTGTGTGTGAGACGCTGCCGGTGGAATTACTGTAGTACGGCGGAAAACTGTCAATAGGCAAACAACAGACGGCAGCTGCCACATCGATTTCAATACACAGCTGAAACATAATACACACAAGCTTGCACACATGACAAAAAAACGGATGCACACACACTCACACACACACACACACACACGGAGAAAGCGTGCAAAGTTGTTAAAGATGTTGACATAAGCTACTTAACTTTGACTGCTCTGACATTAGAGGAGATGAAGAGAAAGAGGGGATGATAAGAGAGGGAGAAAATAAAAGAGTCAAGAAGCACGGAGGAGAAGGAGCAGAAACAAGAAGGCAGGAAAGAGGGTTTTTTTTCTTCCTTTCTCTGTCTTTATTTTTGCTCTCTGACTCTGTCATTCAGCCCGTCTTTATCTCTTTCTGTCCTCTGTCTTTCTCTCTGCCGGGCAGACCGTGACCACGCCGAAATGTGATTTGACTCTTTAATCTTCATAATCCATTTGGCCAAAGAATGCTTTCCTTTACTAATTAAAGAACAGACAATAGACGTGTATCTCATGCATGAACACACACGCACACTCACAGTGCTGTTTTAGAATCAGACAATAAATGATAGAGAAATGGAATAAAAGATGAAATCAATGAGAGACAAAATGGGTTTAATCATATGGTTCTTAGCATTAAACTTTCAGTTCAGACACATGACAGCAGAAAAACAAATCCTTAGAAGAAAATGACAAATCAAAAAAACAACAAAGCTCCCTTTTCTACTCCCATAATTTCTCCCTTTTATTCTTTATCTTTCTTTCTGTCGTCTCCTCTTTGTTGTGCTTACAATGAGAGGGATCAAAAGTTGCTAAGGCAACAAACAGGAGAAGAATAAAAAAAGAAAGCCCTGTCATCCTTATAGAGACAGAGAAATCCTGACGTTCTTCAGAAGAACGGAGAGAAAAGGGGGAGATGGAGGGAGGCAGAGAAACAGGGGGTGGCGGTGGGGGGATTGAAAGTGTTTATCTGCCCATTAGCAGGCTGTTATTTGAACCTGAAGGGATGTGCGGCATGTAGAGGAGAAGACATCACAGAATACAATGCAACTGCCAGGAAACTGTCCTGAAATGCACAACAAATATGTGCATGTGTATAATGTTTCATAAAGCTTAAAGAGTCTTTTTGAACAGTACTGGCTCTAGTTTAGACAGTAAAACTGTAATGATGAGTTGTGTGATGAGATGTGATTAATAAAAAGGTGTAACTGATGTCTTAGCATGGGAAACTCATTGTAAACCTAACAATATGGATAATGTATAATGGGTCTAGGTGTCAAAAAGATTACAAATACAAATGTTAACTAAAAAGGTTTTAAATTGTTGTAAATTTAAAAGAAATGTCAAGATGTCCAAAAAAGAGAAGGAACTCCAACGCACCCTCTGTTAATGTTAGTCATGATTGGAAACTATAACATGAACACTAAAAGTCTCCTTTCTAACGTTTAGGAAACAACAGGACAGAAACATAGGACATAATTAAGTTAAAATGGAACTAAAAGGTCAATTAACATATTAATTAAAGTCAGACTCTCAGAGAAGCTGTGAAAAGAATACAAACCACTCACACATTTTCTTTCTTTTCTTTCATGTCCAATGGTTTAAATCCCACTCCAGCTTCACTTAAAAATGTGAAATTAACAATAAATGGGATTCAGGAGATGGAGAGAATAACTTACAGAGTTAGAAACAACTGCAGATGATGGAGTACATGGTTTCATTATGAGGCCCACAATGAAATAATAGTCAGAGAAGAAGCAGTAGTAATGGGAAACAACTAAAGCTGCTCATTTACTTTAATACAGCTTAAGTATTTATTTCAATTAATTAATTTATTATTATTATTACCATTAATGTTGTTATTTTTTGTTTTGTAACAATTTTACATTGAGTATGTATTTGATAGTTTCTCTTTCTTTTATGGGTGTCTTTTCCTTTTTTATGTTAAACATATATATCCCTGTAAATATTGTAAGCTTTCAGAAACAATGTTATTTATCTCTTGCAATAGGCAATAGGGAGATATATTAGATATATTACCAGAGGCTGTTTTTAACCATGGTAAAGGGTTTTAGAGTGGATATTTTCTAATTCCAACTCTGCTGCATAAATATGCCCAGCAGGAAGCAGTATGCATACTAACCAACCAGAATGCATGCTGTGTTTGTGACAAATACCAGCCCACCGCTTAACAGTTGTCACGTGTGAGATTCATGCAAAGCAGCATGCAAACATCTTAATATAACGTGTTTCTAGCGTCATATATGTGTTTTTCTACTATATGATTGGTTAATTGTACCATTACCCATGATGCACAGCACTTAGGCTGTTTCATTCTGGTGTCACATCTTGAAAACAACACATGCTCAGACTTTCAACACACTGACATTGAGGAATAAAATCCAAGCAGCTGTCTGAAACCAGTTTAATCTCAATATGATGATAAACAGTTTATTAAGCAGGGTGCTGATAAGCAGGAAGGGCACAATGTGCAGACGCGCTGATTGTTTGGAGAATGCTAAAGACGCTGAAGTAAGTGTGTGTGTGTGTGTGTGTGTGTGTGTGTG
>VMKM01002488.1:0-69098 GCA_008360985.2 Macquaria ambigua
TGAATAATACCGAAGTATTAGTACACACTGTACTGCAGTACAAACAGAGTAATACCTCAGTATTAGTACACACTGTACTGCAGTATAAACAGAGTACTACCTCAGTATTAGTACACACTGTACTGCAGTATAAACAGTCTTTAACAGATCAGGTTTCCTGTTTGTTCTTGTTCAGATTAGAAAACCAGAGTTTCACTGAGAACGATTCACACCTGCTCAGGTGTGACAAACACTCCTCCTCCTGATGAGGATGATGTTCAGGTGAACTGCATTCAGAACTGAAAATAGTAAAGTCTGAAACACTGAGAAAGAGAAAAATGATGGATGAGTTGATGTGATGAAAGGTGATGGACAGGTAGTAGATCCTGATGCATCATGGGTATTCCTAGAGTGCAGACTGGCTGACTGTTAATGAGGTTACTGCAGGTTATCGTCACTAATCGGACACGGAGCTGCTGCTCATCGTCCAAACTGAAGTTCAGTAAATGTTCCTGATGGCTGCTGGCCTGACCTGACAGTCAACACTGAGGAGGAGAGAGTTGAAGATCATCTGGCCTGACCTGACAGTCAACACTGAGGGAGGAGAGAGTTGAAGATCATCTGGCCTGACCTGACAGTCAACACTGGGGGAGGAGAGAGCTGGAGTTCTGTGGTTCCTGCAGCGCCACCATCAGGTCATCAGTTGTCCTCATGTTAGGACCAGACTCCTGTGTGAAATTTGGTGATTTTGTTGCTGGCGTGAGGTCAGTTCCATCTCCATGACACCTGACCTTTGACCTTTGAGATGTGGTTGAAAGCTTAGGTTAGTAAGTGACCCTTGATTTTAACACTATTTCCCGGTCCTGAGAGTCTGAAGTCAGCTGATCATTAAAATACCTGAAATGGATCAGCAGTTCTGATTGAATATTAATATCTAACTAAACTTCCTGTCTTCTGCTGCAGTTTCCCAAGAAAACATCAGAGAAACTGATGATTGATTTCTGATCAGATTCTTTTGTGTCAATATGACCAGCAGCCTGAATATTACTAACATGAAAATACTGCATCACAGTATCACTCAGTATCATATACAGTGTGTATTACAGTGTCTAGTACTGTGGTACAGTTAGTATTACTGCAGTACAGTGTGTAGTACTGAAGTACAGTGTGTATTACTGCAGTGCAGTGTGTAGTACTGCAGTAGACTGTGTATTACTGCAGTACTGTTTGCTGTTGTCAGATTTCTGTTTAGAAACTTAAACAAAGCGGTCTGGGTCCGGTTGTTTGGTCCAGACCAGAATTAATCTAAACAGGACTGTTAAAACTCTGTCCTCTCCAATGATGTTACCTAAGGTGTGAATGTCCCAGAGTCCAGGTGGGTCCAGGTGGGTCCAGGTTTGTGGGTGTTTCACTGAGTTTTTTTGTGAAACCAGACAGAGAGAAAAACCTCCAAACAGATCTGAAACCTGACTCGTGGACTTGAAGACAAAGACCTGTTCTCAGACCGGCTGGGAACCTGCGGACTCATTGTTTCTGTTCTGTCTCAGGTTACAAAACTCTGCTCAAAGGGATCTCTGGGAAATTCACCAGTGGGGACCTGGTGGCCATCATGGGGCCCTCAGGAGCCGGAAAGTCCACCCTCATGAATATCCTGGCCGGGTACAGGTGGGTAGCGGCCTGCTGGAGCCAGATTCTATCAACTCGTTTTAATGTGAATATTATGAAGAGCATGTGACCCGATGACATCATTAAATAAGAGTCATGTGATATTTAATGAGTTTATTTACTGTGTTTTTACAGTGTAAATATAAAAAGCACTTCACTTTCTATCTGAAGTTTCAGTTCCTCTCATTTGAAAACATGAACCTAATTGACCAAAATCAATCAGCTGTAATATCACTTTCAAACATATCAATTATATATATATAAATATATCATAAACCTGATGACGGTTTAAATGATTTACATCCACAAACAGAAATGAGTTTAGTGGTTTTCATGTCGTTTACAGTGAGCGGCAAATATATAACAACAACAACAACAATAATAATAATAATAACAATAATAATAATAGTTGCTTGTCACTGTGAGCTGCAGTTAGTAAATATTTAGTGACAGTAATCTTTAGATGAGAACGAGTTTGTGTTGTAATTGAATTGAACCTGTGAACGTTTACAAACTGCAGAAACAGACGATAAACTACAAATGTAATCAGAGGAGAAGAAGTACTCACACCTGTTACTGCAGTAAAAGTACTGATACCACAGTGCAGAAATATTCTGTTACAAGTAAAAAGATACTAGCATCAAAATATACTTAAAGTACCAAAAGTAAAAGTACTCATTATGCAGAATAATATATTTGATATTACTGGATTGTAATTATTGATGATTCATGTGTTCATCAGTTTAAAGGTGGAGCTAATCACTTTATATTCTGCTGGGAGTTTGTGAGTTTCACCGAGGGATCAATAAAGTTTTAACTTAATCTATAATATTACATCATATTTTATTAATTGATTATATTTTGTTTTAATAATCTGAATCTTCAAAGTAACTACAGTTATCAGATAAATGCAGTGCAGTAAAAAGTACACTATTTCCCTCTGAGATGTACTGCAGTAGTATAAAGTAGCATAAAATGGAAATACTCAAGTAAAGTACAAGTACCTCCAATTTGTACTTAAGAACAGTACTTGAGTAAATGTACTGAGTTACTTTCCAGCGCTGAGTCCGACTCTGTCAGAGAAATGTTGAGCTCATTAAGTCAAAGTGTGAAGACCACAGGTCATCATCCAGAACCAGTCCAGTCCAGTCCAGTATGAGTCCACTATAAGTCCAGAATGAGTCCAGTCCAGTCCAGTATGAGTCCAGTCCAGTATCAGAGAGTGTCTCTGTCTGTTTTAACAGAGAGACCGGGATGAAGGGGGAGATCCTGATCAACAGTCAGCCCAGAGACCTGCGCTCTTTCCGGAAGGTTTCCTGTTACATCATGCAGGACGACATGCTGCTGCCTCACCTCACCGTGCAGGAGGCCATGATGGTACATGCTGTACTCTAAACTCATCATCATCTTCATCACTGACAGCCTCAGAGTCATTAACACATCTGTAACATGCACTGAAACAACATGGAGGACAGGAAGTAAACAGGGACAGGTTTCACTCTGAGGGGGAGAAAGTATTGAGATTCTCTACTTCAGTAAAAGTACTAATACTACACTGTAAAAATACTCCATTACAAGTAAAAGTTCAGAAATATTAGTAGAAAATTGTACTTAAAGTATCAAAAGTACTCATACTGCATTAAAATGACCCAAGTGGGTTAAATTATTATACATAATATATAAATACATTCATGTATAAGTACACATAAGATACTCACATCAATCTGCAAAGTAACTGAAGCGGTCAGATACATGTAGTGCAGTACAAGTAGAAAGTACCATAAAATGGAAATACTCAAGTTAAATACAAGTACTTCAAAATTGTACTTAAGTGCAGTACTTGTAAATGTACTTAGTTACTTTCCAGCACTGATACCGAATATTTCACTACTATACAGTACTGCAGTGTTGTATATCCTTGTGTAGTATTGCACCAGAGGACAGTACAGTCTGTTTGGGTCTAGTTTCATTTTGTAGTATTTGCTCGTACCTCCTGCAGTCTGCTGCAGGTTTTGGTTGAGTCTAAACTCTGTAATCCAGGATCAGCATATCTCTGTGCTCTCCAGGTCTCAGCCAACCTGAAGCTGCAGGAGAAGGTGGAGGCTCGCAGAGAGATGGTGAGTTTTGACCCCTGACTACTTCCTGCTCACATATTGATCTCAGAGGTCAAAGCAGCAGTCCTGGTTTCTGGTCTGTGTGTGTTCAGGTGCGGGAGATCCTGATGGCTCTGGGTCTACTGGACTGTGCTAAAACCAGGACGTCTCACCTGTCGGGGGGTCAGAGGAAGAGACTGGCCATCGCTCTGGAGCTCGTAAATAATCCACCGGTCATGTTCTTTGATGAACCCACCAGGTCTGTAAACCTCATGTAAATCTGATTCTGCCTCTGGTTCTGGTTCAGTTTCTGTTTGAACCACTCTTTGTTGAAGACTTTAGACTCCAGCTCTGCACAGCCGTGCAGCTCTTTTGACCTGTGAGGGGGTCTCTGTTCTCTGGTTGGATGTGGTGCAGGACAGCAGGGCCTGGTGGTGCTGGTTTTGTTTTTCTCTGAGTGGAGGGTCTGAGGTTAGACGTGTCACATGTGGTTCAGATTGTAAAGCCTCTTTAAATAACCCTGACGTGGCCTCTGTTGGAGCAGCTCAGACTCTTTACCTGTCCTCACTCAGAGCAGGTGTGTCCTGGACTGATTTGGTCCATCTGTTCCATTTCTCCGACTTATAGTTCAAGTTCAATTATCATATGAGACTCAGGTTCGTCCAGAAACAGGACAGAGGCTTTGTTCTTGTCTCAAGCTCTCAGCTTCACTTCAACACCATCATCAGGATTCCTGATTCAGGGTCTGCTCCTCATGATGTTTTTCATGAGGAGTCCTCCACAGATTCATCGTCTCACTTCTGGAACTCTGTCAGACTCATGATCGAAGCAGCAGAACCAGATTCATCCTCAGTTTTATTCATCACATTCTGCTTCCTCATCAAAACCTGCCGCCTACATTACCCACAATGCACCTCTCCCTCTGACAGTTGTGGTGTGTTATGCTAGTAGTGGCTAACGTAGCCTGCAGCAGAGATGAGCAGCGGCTGCAGAGGTCTGTCAGCTCACTTCTGTCTAACTCCACACCAACAGACTGTTTTCATCTTCAGCCCCAACCGACGCTGACTCAGGTGACATCGCTTGAGGTCATTTATCAGACTTCACACAGCTCCCTCTGAGACACTGAAGGCTTTATACTACTTTAAAACATGCAGTACAACTCCCCAACACCTGGAAACACCTAGAGACACACTCTGAGGTGGAAAATAAACTTTAAGTAAAGCCGAAGGCTTGAGACTGGAGCGATGCCTCTGTCCTTCGTCTTACATGTGTTTAATATCAGAGGATCTCCTGCGTGTCTGTATTTAATCGTAACAAGATAAACTTCCTGTGTCTCTGCGTCTCAGCGGTTTGGACAGCTCATCATGTTTCCAGGTGGTGTCTCTGTTGAAAGCTCTGGCTCAGGGAGGACGAACCGTCATCTGCACCATCCACCAACCCAGCGCCAAACTGTTCGAACTCTTTGACAAGGTGATCGCACACACACACACACACACACACACGCAGCTGTACCTGTCTTACAGTTCAGTTACAGACACGACACTGCACTACATTACCCAGCAGCACCGGAGGGACAAACTCACTGATCTGAAACTCTCAGGTCCAGAACACTCATCCAACAACAACAATAACCAGAACCTTTGCCTCATCCGTTATCAGTTTCCTGGTTTTAAGTCTTGTGACTGTATTTGTGTGTTTCAGTTGTACGTTCTGAGTCAGGGTCAGTGTATCTACAGGGGGAAAGTCTCCAGTCTGGTTCCCTATCTCAGAGACCTCGGACTCAACTGCCCCACCTACCACAACCCTGCTGACTTTGGTAAGAAGCTTCAGAGGGGGAAGGTGACTGTAGTCTTCCTCTGCCTTCATGTTTGAGCTTCAGTTTGTTTCCACATTCATCTGCTGAAGGAGGAAAGTTTCTCACCTCAAATCTCAGTTTAACACCTGGACCAAGTTTGGAGCCAGTCAGGGTCAAGTATGAGACTTCAGGTCACAAGCACTGAGGATGGACTGTTCACTGAATTCAAAGTATTATTACTAACACAATAGCTTTTATATGTTTTAAAACTATTTTGAGGTACTTGTACTCGACTACATCTCAGAGGGAAATGTTGTACTTTTTCCTGCACTGCATTTCTCTGACAGCTGCAGTTACTTTACAGACAAAACACACAAAGACTTATAGATGAAACTGTTTACAGTACTTCAAATGACTTCCACCACCTACAAACAGTAAAATGTGACTCACACACTGATGCAGCATTAATAATAATAATAATCCAATAATATAATATATAATAATATTACACACTCACTTCTCAGGTTTTCTGCAGGACGAGTACTTTTACTTTGATAGTTTAAGTACATTTTGCTGATAATACTTGTGTGCTTTTACTAAAGTAATTATTCAGACACAGTATTTGTACACTCTGGTAGTACTTTTACTGAAGTAAAAGATCTGAGTACTTCTTCCACCGCTGCTCTCTACTGTCACTAACCACCTCTGTCAAATATAGATTATAGATGATATATATAGATTACACTGGTTGAAGTTCGTGTAGTGTGCAGCAGCACCTGGTGGACACCAGAGGAACTGCAGCCGAACACACAGGAGCCCCTTCTCATCTGACTCTGGAGGAAACAGAGTTTTACTTTACTGTCCTGTCCCTGTGACCATGTGATCATGTGACCATGTGTCTGTCCTCAGTGATGGAGGTGGCGTCTGGAGAGTACGGAGATCAGATGGTCAGACTGGTGAAGGCCGTCCAGGACAGGAGGTGTGAGAAGGATTACCAGAGTGAACTGAACGGAGACTCGAACCTCCACCCGCTCCTGTGGCAACGCACAGAGGAGGTGAAAAACAAACACACACACATCCGTCTGTTAGCTGAGAGCTCTGCAGACTGTCCTCTGCTGCCAGGTGGTTCACTCAGCTCAGTCCACATCCACAGGAAAAAGTAGACCCCCTTAAACAAACCACCAAGTACATGAAATATTTGAGTAATAACACGTACAAGTACCAGCTGAAATACTTGTAATAAAAGAAAAATGCACATTTAGGGAATTTTGTGAAGGGGGTGTGTGATAAGTGAACAGGTGAATTAATCAATCACATAAAACAGAGTGTGTGGAGGCTGATGTGCTAACAAACACCTCTTGGTTTATTATTCGATCCTTCATCGTGTTGTCTTTGTCTGTTTGATATATTTAATTCAGGGCTGCGATTATATTGATTAGCGATTCATTTACCAATTATTTCTTCAATTAATTGTTTGGTCTATAACAGAAAAAAGTCCAAAACCCAAAGAGCTTCAGTTCATTATGATATGAAACAGAAGCTTAAACGATTCATTGATTATCAGAATATTTGTACTTTTTTATTTGATGAATCAAATAATAGTTTCAGTTTTAATTTGATTATATTTGAATGTAGTTTAGGAGGCTCTGTGTGAGAGTCGGCAGTGTGAGTAAACCCTCCGTCCTGATGAACTCTGATTTCATACCACAGTATTGATTATATGTATAGGTATCACACATCGTTATGTATCATGATAAAGTAAAAACCAGTTTGTGGATAAAATAAACAGATGTGATCTGTTTAGTGAATTAAGTTCTTGACAAATCAAAGTTCACATTGATACAGCACTGAGATCAGTGGTGATTATTGATCGGCAGCTCACAGTGAGAGGTGCCTCTTGCTCTTTATCATAGTTTGAGGTCTCTGTGTTTCTCAGGAGAGCTCGTCGTCTGAAGGCTGCCACAGTTTCTCAGCCAGCTGCATGACTCAGTTCTCCATCCTGTTCAGAAGGACCTTCCTCAGCATCCTCAGAGACTCGGTGAGAAAACACAGTGACACCTGCTGGACACCTTCAGCTACTGCAGCCAACACACACACACACACACACACACACACACACACACACACACACACACACACACACACACACACAGTAACACATCCGTGCTGTCATTGGTCAAACAGGTGCTGACTCACCTGAGGATCTCCTCTCACATCGGGATCGGCGTTCTGATTGGTCTGTTGTACCTAGGCATTGGGAACGAGGCCAAGAAGGTTCTGAGTAACTCTGGGTTCCTGTTCTTCTCCATGTTGTTCCTGATGTTCGCGGCTCTGATGCCCACAGTTCTCACATGTGAGTCCTCACAGACCTCAGACCAGCTCACTGCAGATGAACAGCAGGTAGAATCTTTCTAACTGGTCTAACTTTCTGTGTGTGTGTGTGTCTGTGTGTGTGTGTGTGTGTGTGTGCTTCAGTTCCCCTGGAGATGGGAGTTTTCCTGAGGGAACACCTGAACTACTGGTACAGTCTGAAGGCTTACTACCTGGCCAAAACCATGGCTGACGTCCCGTTCCAGGTAACTTGATAGAACCACACAACCCTCACAGGTGACAGCCTGTGGAGGGTTCACAGTCCGGACCACAGACTGGATGTAAAGATGGACGACGTGACGGCTCCCCAAAAGTGAAGCCAAAACATCTGGACCCCACCCTTGCTGGCTGGCTGCAGTATAGCTTATAAACCACACCCCCTGTACAACAGTGTACTATATATAAATATTAGTATTTACTGTGTATAGCTAGTATGTAGTACTGAATTGGGGCAAAGCTGCTGTTACATAATGACTGCATCAGCAGAATCAAGCTTTTGAATCAGATTATTTATTGATTCTATATATTAACACAGTGTGTTTGTGTCTGAATGCAGATTATTTTTCACTTTAATGTTAACTGTTCAATCGGGTTCTACTGTCAGTTTATTGAACTTCGTTCAGTCTGACTTTAAAACGTTCTGCCGTTTCTCTTCTCGTCTCTGCCTCTGTTCGTCTGTCACACAGACTTCAGCTCAGATTCACTCCAAACACAGTTTACAGGACAGTTTTCTAAAATAGTCCGTTTACATCAGTCACTACAATCAGAAGTGTTCAATCTTTTGATCACAAAAATAAACTCAAATTCAACCAACTCTTCATTATTTGTGCAGTCTTTTTTACTTTTACTGATAAAATCAGTTCAGTTTTATTCTTCTGGACTAAAATCACAAATTTGTCTCAAAGGTCGTCACAGTCTGAAGAACCTACGACTCCCTCTGTCTTTAGAAACAGACCTCATGTAGAAAGGTCACAGCTTTATTACGGATATGATTTTCCACATTATGTCCTCTGTCTTCTGTCCAGGTCGTATTCCTGCTGGTGTACTTCACTGAATACTGTCCTGTACTATCTATCTTCTGTACAGGTAGTATTCCCGCTGGTGTACTGCAGTATTGTGTACTGGATGACGGCTCAGCCTCCAGATGCCGGGCGGTTCTTCCTCTTCCTGTCTCTGGGGGTTCTGACCTCTCTGGTGGCCCAGAGTCTGGGTCTGCTGATTGGAGCCGCCTCCACCTCATTGCAGGTCAATTTCCCTGAACTCACCTGTGTGAGCTCACAGATAGGTGATTTCCCCTGCTGACTTCACTCAGGTGTGTTTGTTTCCTGCAGGTGGCGACGTTTGTCGGTCCGGTCACAGCGATCCCTGTTCTGTTGTTCTCGGGGTTCTTCGTCAGTTTCGACACCATCCCCTGGTACCTGCAGTGGATGTCCTACATCTCCTATGTCAGGTGGGGGCGCTGTTTGATTAAAGAACTACAACTCTGAACAGAGCGAGAAAAGACACTCTGAAACTGAATCCTTTAAAATATAATTCATTGACCCACTAATAATGATGTAATTAATTAATTTTCTAATTAAGTCACTTCGGGGCTGGTTTTAGTGATTTTTTTTATCATCCTCTAAAAACCCCTTAATCCACAAAGAAAACTCATTTATAGCTTTTTATTAGAAGAAAATAATTATCAATTAATTAACCCCAAATCTGGGGGTCAACCACACAACTGTTACTTAATTATTATGTAATTTCAAGGTAGGAATTTAGAGTTTAACCTATTAAAAACCCCAAAACTTTTAAAGACTAAAATATTCGGGTCCATTTTGTTGTTGTCAGGTTTGAGCTTCTGTCAACCAGCTGACTACATCTTTCGTTTCGTTTGTCTAAAGGTTTTAAATAAATCTTCCTCAGCTCACATTAGAAAGTCCTCCTGTGTTGTGTTTCAGGTACGGTTTCGAGGGCGTCATCCTGTCCATCTACGGTCTGGACCGAGATGATCTGCACTGCGATAAAGACGACACCTGTCACTTCCAGAAGTCTGAGGCCATCCTGAAGGAGCTGGACATGCTGGACGCCAAACTCTACCTGGACTTCATTGTCCTCGCCATCTTCTTCTTCTCTCTGAGGCTCATTGCTTACTTTGTCCTCCGGTACAAGATCAGTGCTGAGAGGTAGACCAAGAGGAGGACCAGGAGGATGAGTTACAGGAGAAGATCTGAGCTGCAGCATCCAGAGTTTAGGACAAAACCTTTAGGCCAAAGTTAGCAATTAGCTGTGGAGTTTGTCTACATGTGAAGACTGAATCTACTTTGGCTCGCTGTTACAAAATGACACAAAGACGAGACAACGTGAGGAGATTCGAGATGTAGATTTGGACAAAGAGAACAAAGGTTAAAGGTCTTTGATTGTCATCAGAGGACGAGGTGAGGACACTTCAGGTCCTGCAGGGACAGGAGCTGGTCTCCTGATCCCTGAAGGTTTAACTGCGTGCCACAACCTGAAGGACCACAACAAACCAACAGACCTGCAGAACACCTGATTTTTATTTACGGTTATCAGAATAAAAGCCTCTGCAGGCCAGGTGAGAAGGTGAGACAGACTCTGGATGCTCATGATTCAGTATGTTTTTAAAGAGACAACATTTATGTTACTTTAGTTTGTCTCTGAGGTGAGGACACTTTGGACTCTGTGTATCTCAGACTGTTTATGAATAAAGTAAAGACCAATTATTTCCTGAATAAAGACTTTATTAACTCATTAACTCAACATTACTGAAAGATTTCTTTAACAACACTGAGGAGAAATCTATGCTCACATCACCTGAGCTGTAACCAGACTGATGTTCTGCAGACTTTGATTTAGTTTTAGTCTTTTGACGAAAATGTATGTTTGTTTTAGTCAACAAAAACATTTTAGTCTCATTTTTGCATACCTACCTACAACCAAATCATATTGCTTAAGTGTATCATCAGTGTGACAGTGATATTTGACATTATGATGATGAATTATGTTGCCCAGAGGGAGTATGTATAAAGAAAAAAAGAATAGGACCCAGAATGCTTCCTTGAGGAACACCATATTCAATGTCGAATGTCTGCGAGAGAGATATATGGACACCCTTTCGTCAAGTTTTGACAGGTCCCAATCAGAATGCACCACGACATCACCAGATCAAAATCACCCAACAGAGCTGTGACAAGAAACATCTCTGTTTTTTCCACAAAAGTTCCTGTGACATACTTATTATGGTAGAGTTATGGTAGACTACATGTCAAAAGGTCCATTATCCTGAAAAAAATTAAAGACATATGCTCGTTCGTTTAATGCAATATAGACTAGAGTGAAACATGTTTCTTATGAGAGCACGACGATACAAAATACGGCCCTGAAAACCCCTCACAAGACTCACTGAAGACTGAGGACTGAAGACGCAAGATGGGCAGCGGTAATAATATTTGTCCTACTATTTCGTCAGTATTTTCAGAAAGAATAAAATATTAAGTCTAAATAGCAAAAATTATATTATAGAAATTACAGTTTGGGGAGAAATCCACACCGCTCCAAGAAATGCATCCCTGTTTCCCAGTAAGTGAAGTCTATATTTTTTTTAGTGAATATTTCATTTTTCTGCAACATTGTACTTTTTAAAATCCTATTTCTTTTTTTTTAACAGTTACTTCCGATGAGCTGGAAGGTTTAAGCTTCACACAATCAGAATTCGGTAGGTATAGTCCTCTCTTTTTAAATTGCAACATCAACAGCGTTTATTTTAATATTTTGAAACTGCTTACTTACAGATTTCTTAGAAGCTACAGAACATCGGTTCCGGTGTGGAAACCCTCCCGATTTTCACAGTGATCCAGAAGCTGTCCAAGAGGAAAATGTCGGACCTCAGAGCCGACAAAGCGTAGAGGGTCTGAGCTCCGTCGGAGGGGTAAAACATCCAGCAGCCGTTGAAGCACGTCCATCTCTGGGCAAGTTGAAGAGAAAGAAGCCGTCTCTATCGGCTAAAAGAGCGGACACATCCAGCGTCAACATCCAGACGGGACGTCCATCTCTGGGCAAGTTAAAGAGAAAAAAGCCATCTCCTCCTCCACCTCCGTCTGAGGGAGTGGGTATGGATCAGACTGCGGGCAACATCCAGATGGAAGGCCCAGTGAGGGAGCCCGACTTGAGTCCGGTAAGTCGGTAAAACTTTTAAACTCGATAATAACCCGATATTGTCAGCCCGCCTGCAGGATTCAAATGAAACTCGACTTGTCTGAGTCAAAGAGGTGTATCATACAAGTTTGTCATGATCCCAAGGACTCTTGTTTTGGACTTGTGTGTGTCTTTCGTGTTTCCTGTTTTATTTTGAAACCCCTGCTCTTGTGTTCATGTGTGCCTTTTTCACTTCCTGTCATTGTTCTGTTTCCCGCCGTTTTGGATTGTGTTCACCTGTGTCTTGTGACTCACCTACCCCTGATTCCCTCGTTGTCTTTTTCCTATATATACCGGTCCTCTCCCTTTGTTCTTTGTCGCGTCATTGTGTGTTCTTTATGTCCTGTTCCCGCGTTTTCCTGTGTTCAGTTCCTGTGGCTTTTTTGTTGGATTAACAAACATTTGGACATATTCAGCTTCCCTGCCTCCTCTGCATCTATCTGCATTTGGGTCCTTCTCCCTGCTGCCAGTATGGCAAATCGTAACAGAATGACGCGACCCCATGTGGACCCAGCAGACAGCCGTCCTCGCCTGCGGGTCTACCGGGCTCCATTAAGCCCCGCGGAGGCATTCTGCAAGTTCCTGAGAATTCAACCGCCGGTGAGTGACCAGCCTCCCTCTCCCTATGAGGGCACCCGGCTGGCCATTTTCCCGGGAATCCGCGGGGGTCACGGAGGAGGTGGTTGTTGGGGCTCCCGACGCCGTTCGCGGTCTAGGGGGTCCGGCTCCACAGAGCCTCCGTTGCCAGCAGCGTCGTTCCTCCCCGGTTCACCTCTACTCAACGCCTTTCACCTGGTCCTGGAATCCCGGATGGCGGTCCGGCCGACTCCTTCTCTCCAGTCGGCGGCCCGGCCAACTTCTGCTCCTGTTTCCCGATTGGCGGTCCGGCCGACTCATGCTCTCCAGTCGGCGGCCCGGCCAACTTCTGCTCCCGATTCCCGGTTGGCGGTCCGGCCGACTCCTGCTCTCCAGTCGGCGGCCCGGCCAGCTTCTGCTCCCGATTCCCGGTTGGCGGTCCGGCCGACTTCTGCTCTCCAATCGGTAGCCCTGCCAACTTCTGCTCCTGATCCCCCCATGGTGGTTCGTCCAACTCCGGCTCCCAGGACCCGGTTGATGAACCGGCCGACGGCAGCTCCTGTCCCTGAGTCAGCGGTCCAGCCAACGCCGGATCCAGTTCCGGAGTCGGTGGTCCAGCCGACTCCCGCTCCACGGACCCGGTTGGCTAACCGGCCGACATCACTTCCTGTTGCCGAGTCGGCGGTCCAGCCAGTGCCGGTTCCGGCCCAGCTCCAGCTATATACACACACATATATATACACACATATATATACACACACACACACATATATATACACACACACACACACATATATATACACACATATACACATATATATATATGAGTATATATATATATATATATATGGAGAGAGCAGTAGGTCCGGGCCTGCCCAGTCCGTCCTCCCCTCCGGGTTTCCTCTTGCCTACTCCAATTGCCTCCGTTTCTGTCCAAATAAACTGCGTTTCTTTGTTAACTCGCCAGGGTTTCGAGTTTCTGTTTTTTGGGGTCCCGTTCAGACTTTGTTCTTAACACCGAATCCTCAGTGACATCACTTCCTGGAGTGGTGGGTGCGTTCAACACAGCTGCTGTCCTCCAGGCCGATGTTGATGGTTCATGCTGCTGAATTACCATCTCTCCTTGGAGCATCTGGTAGAGCAATGGTGAAGTCTGCGAGAATGATTGTGGATCAGCTCCTGCAGCAGTTGCACTCTGGGCTGGTGCTGCCATACCAGATGTTCCTGGTTGCTGGGTCATCCATCCTGGGTCCACGGGTACTGCCTCGGTGGGTCTTTGTGGGCCAAAACCTGCGCCTATGGGCTCTGGTGCATATCCCTGTTGGCGCCATGGATCTATGGCTGGGAGTGCCCTGTAGGGTCCTTGGGGAGAGTACCCTATGCCTGGTCCCATTTGAACTGGATCAAAAGGGGGTCAGCTGAAGCCTAAACTGTGGGCGCATTTGGGGCCTGATATTAAGGTCCTGGTTTTCTTGATATGGTGCCCAATTGTATCCCGGGCCTTCTGCCATGACTTATCTATTGGGATGATACAAAGTGTCGTTAGTTCACTTCTACCAGATGACCTAATCATCCATATAGCTCTTACGTACACTTCCCCCAGTAAAAATCAAAAGCCTATCCTCAAAAAAGCTGTAACTAAGCTTACATCTGTCTGAAAGCCGTTTTACACCTTCCTTTCCTTGCTTTACCAACATGGCATGGGTGCTAAATGCTATGTCATAACCTATTTTTAAACGTAATTACTTCTATGTTACCCTTGGTGACTAATGGCATGCAAAGTCCTATTGCTGGACCATATCATAGAAATAGTTCAATGATACAATACTACACTCTAAAACCACTCCTTTTGATATTGCATATTTTTCTGTTTGCCAATGACTACAGTGAAATTTTGCTATGCGAATGGTGGGCGGTGGTGATAGCAATGGATACCCTTCCGACTGTACTGAATAACCGAAATATTGCAGGACAGTTTTAGATTTGTGCAATTGAATAGGACCATAGGGTAGGAGGTCTAATACAGGTTGAAGATCTTTATTAAATCGTTTTTCCATTTTTCCCTTTGTTTTTCCTTTATTTTTACTTCAGTTTTCTTGTAGCCTTTTGTCTTATTTGTTCTGTCATTTTTTTAATGTTTCCTTTATACATCGAGCTACCAATTTAGCATGTCCATTGTGGTATAAACACTTTCACGCGATTGATTATATGCATTATTATCCGCAGGGTCAGGTTCGATCGACTGCTCACTGTTCATCTCTGCCAAAGTTATTCCAGCGTCTATTTCATTGTGAATTTGGTGAGGAAACTGTCCGATTACCAACTTGAGCGTTTTATCAATCATCAATCGAACCAATGGGAGTACACAACATGTGACAAGCATAACAATCAACAACAATGTTCCAATCACCATTCCTATCACCTGCAGGATCTTTTTCCATGTCAATTTACTAAAAAGGTCCCATACTGCTTTTGCCCTAGTGTTCCAATTGGAATTTTTGACATCATCTCTCAGTGTCTTCATCCTTTTTAATATTTTTGTGAGGTTTCCATCCTCTCCTGTATGCGTTGGAATAACAGTACAACATGTTAGGGTTTGCCATCTAGGCAGCAGGGAGAGGACCCAAATGCAGACAGTCGGGGAGGCTCCAGCAGATGAAAGGTTTATTTACGTAACAAAAAACACAGGAACAGGGAAACTGACACACAGGGAGAGACAACTAACAACAACAATGAACCCACGAGGAACAAAGGAAAGGGACCAGTATATATATAGAGGAGGAGACAACAAGGGAAGCAGAAACAGGTGCGTAACAAGACACAGGTGAAAACAATCAAAACAGGCGGGAAAAGAACAAAGACAGGAAGTAAATAATACACAAGAGACAAGACCAGGGAACTTCAAAATAAAACAGGAAACAACACACAGTCCACACAAGAGTCCTAGGGATCATGACACAACATTCATCCCTGATATAGCTACATACGCCTTGATCTTCTGCTAGGTCCAGTTAATATATCTTAGCTGATTGTACCACAAGTAATTTACCCATCTACTATTAAATGCTGTATATTGTGCATTTATCGCTGTTCCCCAGATTGGTATTGGACACCATTTGTCCAGAAATGATCCAATCTTCCCCTATAGCCTGATGATCTGACGGCACGCCGTGCGGTTCCTGGTTCCAAGCGACATAAACCTGTTCGTCTTCCGCTCATTCTTTGTCTAAACCTCTTTTGATTCTTTTTTCATCTAGTGATGGAGTATTCATTACTGTTACTTTGCCTGTCAGCATAACTGACGTGCATATCCCTGTCCACTGCACCGGTAATGCCACTTTTATTTCTTTATCATTATCGCATAACCAGAACACATCTGCCCATGGTCGAGATCCTGTTGTAAAGTATGGAATAGGGTACAATGTGTTATTATGTTTGATGTAAAGATAGTCACCATCCATCACTATCTGTTTGCACTGGAATTCTGCCTTTTCAGTTGTGTTACAGAATTTCATTTTTTGTGTTCTGTTAGTTCGTGCTCCCTTATGCACTGTGATCATTACATTAACTAGCTCACTCCAACACTGTACCCGGGGATCTGTTTTATTATCTAGGCTTAGTGCCCATGCTAGGCCAGTGGATCTCAGGACAGATGGATGGTCTGAAGCACAGAGAGACAGAAGTCAGTTTTACCAAAAAACACTAGAGAACTTAATCAACAGACTAAGCGGCCGATAAGTTGTTACCACAGTGGGAAACGGAACGATCTGGCGGAGACTGGAGAGTAGAGCCAGGTATTTGAACACTGCTGAGATGATTACAGATGAGCCACAGCTGCTCCGAGGTTTGGCGGGAAGGGAGTCTGCCGGCCCTGCCCAGGCATAGACACACAACACATAGAACACAAGACAAACAGGAACACAGGGAGGAGGGATAACCAGGAGAACATAGGGAAGGTGGAGGGGAACAACCCTAATCATAACAAATGCTGTACGTAACTTGCCAACTCTCTCTCCAACTGTTCAAGTGGAGGACCATATGGGGAGGATCATATGGGGAGGATCATATGGTCCTCTGAGATATGGCACAGGCATTGGTCGCCCAGTCAACATCTCGTAAGGTGTTAGATGTGTTAGTCTGTTAGTTTGTGATCTCATGCACATTAGTGCCAAAGGTAAAGCCTCTATCCAGTTAAGCTTACCCCCCCATCAGCCAATATCTTAGCTAATTTTGCTTTCAAAATGCCATTAGCTCGTTTGTCACCCTGTGACTGTGGGTGATACACACACCCAAGCTTCTGCTTTATTCCTAGCATCTTGAATGTTATTTTACTAAGTTGTGCTACAAAATGTTGTCCGTTATCTGAGCTGATAGTATCTGGTAAACCAAATCGTGGAAAAACCTCTTTGCACATAAACTTAATCACTGATTTACAATCTGGTCGCGCCGTTGGCACTGCCTCAATCTATCTACTGAACCTATCGATCATAACCAAAATGTACCTCATTCTTCCTATGCGCTGAGTCATGTCCACGTAATCTATCATTAGGTGCCTAAATGGACCATCTGGTGGGGGAATGTGTGTGATTGGAGCCGAAAACGCTTTTCTTTTGTTATATTGTGCACACTCTTCACACTCATGCAACGTTCTATCAACTGCAGCTGCCATGTATGGTGTCCACCAAACTGCCTGAAGGCGTCTAAGCACTTCCCCCCTTGCGCAATGGTCCTGACTGTGCCCACAGTTTCCATATGTTCCATTCTTGGAGGAGTCTGGATTTTGGCATCAGTCGGAGCCAATATTCCAAAGGTTGAACTTGGCTGTTGGCCTCCCGCTGTGTCTGTACTTACATTATTCTTGCTGGTGGATCTTCTGGAAATTCTACATAGAGACCATCCTGAGTGCACATGATGTTAGCCTTTAGGTGGCATAAAATGTCTCTTCCCAATAAATTGATTGTTGTCTGAATATAGCAGGGGTGCTACAATAGTTTTTCCTGCAATTAGCACTGGGACCCGGTGTTATTAATTCCCTCTGGGCCTAGCTATTGCCAGTCTGCCGCTGGGCCTGTCCATGGGTTTGTTGGGCAGTCCCTCTGGCGATGACCTACTCTGTCACATCCCCAACAAGTGTCATCGTCAACCTGAGCTCTATTTAGCTGTGGGTTAGACTGGGAGCGCCTGTATTGCTGTGTAGGAGGTCCTCTTCTCTGTCCATGACGGGGCGGTCCTCCTCTTTGTCCCAGCCATCCTCTGGGGTGATAATTGCCATTAGTTCCGCCAGACTGATTTACATGCAGATGTATTGGTGGCAACGGCACAGCTGTAGAGTTCCTTGGCGCTGTCTGTTCTAATTTTTGTGGGACTTGTGTCTGGACTGGCATCTGGGGCGTGGCTTGGGCCTGTGGTGCTGTTGCCATTGCTGATTATGCTTGGGCTTGGTCTATGGTCACCGCTGGGGCCTGAGCCTTAGCCTTCTCCTTTTTTGGCTTGGTCAGCTCATTCAGCTGCAGTTGTGTCAATTTGTTAGCCAGGTGTCTGCCTCCTCTTCTGTTTCTCCTTTCTGTAGTTCTCCACATGGTGCACAATGTGCTCAGAGAACATAGGCCACTCCATTTTCATAAGTCCCACAACATTGTCCAGACGTTTCTGTACTTCTTGTGGCATGGCTTTCTTCATCATTACTTTGAACAGACTTTTTGTTGTGTCATTGACGTTCCAGGCGCTTCCTGTTTCATCTCTCCATTTCTGCTGAAAATCATGGAGTAACTTTGACGGGCTTTCACTGTCTTTCAGTGTTTCTCCATCCAGTTTAGAGGGATCCATTTTTTCTGGATATTGCTTTCTCAGCTCAGCCCACACTTGAGTGCAATGTCCTCCAAAACATTCACTCTATTTCCAGACACTACCGCTGGCAGTCTTGCTGCCTGAAAGATTTCTTCAGTTATGTGTTTTCCAGCTATATGCATGAGCAGAGCCTTGACATCACCTAATGCCAGTTTTACTCCTGCTTTCTTCCAGTGCAGTGATCCATTTATTTGCTCCTTCATGGAGGTCTGGTAGTCTGCTCGCCAGTCCAACCATATCCATGAATGACTATGGCATGGTTTTATGTTAGCTTCCACTTCATCGCAGCAGGCCTCATTGAAGGTGCCATTGCAATTTTCCTGATGTATGCTCATGCCACTTTTTCATACACAGTTGGATACATTTTTTACGATCCAGATTTTGTTTTATTATCACCTCCATTGGAGCTCCACTTCCCCTTGTTAGCTTTGCCCCCATGTATCTTTGTCGAGTGCTGCTGGTCAGTGATCCGAGGATTTCTGGCTCCTCGTTTGAATCTTTTGTTCTTATAAACACAAGTATTTTACCGGCAGTAATGCCAGGCTTATATTTACTTCCCTTTGTGGGATCAAATTCTAACCTCTCTGTCCAGTCGTCTTGTGGAATTTTAACAATGTAGCGAAATTTTCCTGTTTCCCACTCAACTCTTCTGGGGACAGCAGAGATACACAGCCGTGGGTTTCATGTCACTCGATTTTGTCCCTGTATACCGTACCTACTGGTACTCCAAGTATTAGATTTAAAGGGAGCATTGTCACTGCACCAGGATCCCCCCACAATCGCTCCAGCACCAGAGCCAAATTTGCCACGGTCCGCCACCCATGTATTGCCTTCTTCCACGATAGTAATCAATTTTCACTTGTTGCTTCAATTTTCACAATATTACTTGTTAACATATATTAGGAATATTGGTTTAAATAATATCCCTAGGATTATATTTACCAATCCTGGTTTGTCTCTCTAAAATTCTCAATTTTCTTTTCTTCTTGTAAGATGTAATCAATTACTTACTTATATGAATGGATAACTTAAAACAACTTCGTCTGCGCGCTATGTCTGTATGGGTTTGACATCCGTCTTTTTTTTTTTTTTTTAATACACTTATTACCTCCTGTAATAATTTTACTCAACACCTTAGTGTCTACTGTATTACACTACTTTGCAACACAATTACTGTCACTGTCTACTGTGTTGCAATGGTCAAACTCTCAATATAACTCGTCAGTTATATTTTACTCCCAGGTTTTTCCTAAAACCTGTAAAACCAATAAATCTCCAATTTTCTATTTACTGATGCTGATAAATCATCGTCATACAATTATTTTATTTAATTTGCGTACATTTAATGTAATCAGATTTCAGATTCTCACCCTTAGGTAACTTGATCGCAGCAGTGAATGAGTCCGGTCTCGGGTCTCAGGTCCTCACATCTCTACCCGTCCCTTGTGGGGAGGTTGAGGCTGAAGTTAGACTTCAGGTTGCGCAGTCACCGTCGACTCCGAGTCCGGAAACCCTCACCCGAGCGATCCTGCCGGCAACGCCAACTTTGTGGTGGAAACCCACAATAAAGTCCCTGAAACACTCACCTTTAAATGATTTATTATTTAGCTTTTGCAAAAGGGCACAATCACACAGCACATGGTCTGTCAGTGACAGAGCAAAGAGAGAACAGTACAGTAGAGCTTTTATAGATTCAGCTCATAACTTTCGCTCTACACCTTCTTCACCAATGTAGGTTTATTCTAACCAAAAATGTATTCTTATTCCTCGTGTGTCTGCAGCTCCTTTATTATCATAGTGTTCTAATGTTAATATTTCATCTTCACTACTATTTCCCTCATCCATCAATATCTACCATTTTTCATACATTATATATACATTATACAGTTAACAACATTTACTACAAATACTACTACTATTTCACACGATTATTATTTATTTATTTGAAAAGCAATTCTTACATGCAATATTTACACTCCTCTGGCCAGAGTCGCAGTCCCGTAGGCTCCTAGCGATGCACGCTGTAACTTTTTCCTCCTTACTGTCACCATCCCGTAGGCTCCTAGCGATGCGTGCAGTACTTTTAATCGCCATCCCGAAGGCCCCTTAGCGATGCATGCAATACAGCCCCCTGCCCATTCAGTCCTCCCCCACACAGGAGCACCCCAGCACACAGCCGAAACACTACTGTGTTTAGGAGCGGTATCCACAGGTGCTGTACCGGCTTCAGTATAATTTATACACAACAGATCCTGATCTAACACTTATGACAAACTCACAAATCTTAACAATCTCACAGCTTTTAACACAATACACCACTATCTTAACACACTTACTGTCTACACTCCGAGCAAATGTCCACACCATTCCCATCTGTATGTAATTATTCCTGACTTTATGGCTTAACTTGTGCAGAGGCTTGTACTGACATCCAAATCATTCCTCCAAGAAACACAAGACAAGTGCCAATCCAGCATGCTATGCACACATTCAGTAACCACTCATCCATCCTTTCCCCATTATCCATTCTTTCCGCACCATGGTGTATAACATATTACACTAGAAACACATTAAACATATATTTTGCATCAAACTGTCCTGCCAGTGTTTTTAGTTTTATTCACAGTTTAGTAATATTATTTTGGTGAACTTTCTTAAAATGTTTTATAACAACAATATCAATATAGTTATTGAGTGATACCCCGCAATCCGCATATGTTCTTTTTTTTTTTTTCTCAATGTCACATCAGGCCACTCCTGAAAATGCTAAGTGGGTCGACACAGAGCATACAGGTTGATCTCAGATGTAGACCAGGAACTACAGCGATCAGATACATGTGAGGCCAATGGGCCGCCACCCAGACTAATCTCAGGGGTCTGTGGCTAGGCCAGTGGCACACATGCAGAGCTGAAGCTGTGTCCTATGCAGAAGCAATAAATCACCCAATTTTATGCCTTTAATTTATCTGAACTAGGTTCTTTAGAGAAGAGACATTCTGATTAATTCCTTACCTGGGCGGATCTCTGCACCCAGACACAATCAGAATTTGCAGATAAGAAAAAAGGTCTGCTTACTCTGTGTGGCTACTGATGCGCTGAAGTGCAGGTTGATCCACCTGGGCTGGAGTCCTTAGAGTTTTGTCTCTCCTTGCTGGCTCGCCAATTTATGTTGGAGGAAAAAAGAAGTCCAGTTCTGGGCCAGAGTTCTAAGTCTGGGCCTCTTCACCAACACTTAGTCTTCTGCTCAGTTGTTCTGCTGCTGAAGTCTCAATCAGGTTCAAAAGAAGACACTTGAGATGATCAGAGTTCGATGCAATAGAGTTTATTCTTTAACAGAGATAAACCCGAGTTAGCCCTGGAACTGAACTGAAGACAGCGTCCTTGTGCATGCTATTTTATAATACAAATAACCCAGCCCATTCTAGGTGGAGACCAGTGATTTATTTACCTTTTTTCTAAAAAATAACCATTGTCATTGCTCTGTAAATACTGGTGACATAATCTCTAAACTGGGATGGCCCGGCCCCCTGGCCGGTTCTAGCCTGCTTTTTTGCCGTCTCCACTACAATTCGATACTTTCCACCTTAGATCTCTGCCAAACACCAATTATCTTTGAAAGGTGTCCAACTATCACTGGTACTTTACTAGCTGAAATCAATCATATCTGAGTACATTGATTATCATTTACTATTTTATAACACCACTAATAAATGCTTTTTCAACATGAAGAGCTGATGTAGTTTACTGTTGGATGAAGTAAAGTTGGTAGCAAGGCAACAGTGTCACAGCAGGTTTGGCTCGTCATGTTAATCAAATACAGGAGGCACTCTGTAGCTTTTTACCTACAGGGCATTGCACATAGACTACCCACAGTAACATAAGACGCTGGAGCACACACAGGCTTTATATGAGTGCTCCAGTGTCGTATTTCTAGTATTTCAGTGTCAGATATTTTTTTCTGAAGAATGTGCTGGTGCGAATCTATCTATCATCGCAAATTTGCATAGCTGCCAATATGACTAGTCTTGATGCGAAATATTCGAATATTTCACATTTTTGTGTCATTTATTCGTCACATCCCCGGTGTGTAAAGGCTTAGTCAGAAAGGAGCACATACTGAATGACTGAGTTAATAGTAAATAGCACTGTATCTGTTTCTTACCTCTTCAGACTATTTGTTGTACTGCTGTAACATGAATTTCCCCTCTGGGGATCAATAAAGTCTTATCTGATGCAAAGACAACAAACTGGATGATAGGTTGACTGCGATTAGAGTTAGGCAACCGCCAAAATCATGTAAAAAGAAGGGAAAGAAACAGGGAAAACAAAAAATCTGGATAAGAGAAAACTTCTTCAGAGTGAGGTGTTTTAATATTCTTTTCTTCTCATACACGCCCAAATCATATGTATACTCAGTTCAACAAGCTGCATGTCATCAGTGCCCCACATGACCCGTCCACAGTCCACAGGCACCAAATACACCTGGTACAATGTTCAGATTTAGACTAACGGCCACCAGTGGCAGCACTGATGGCACTCCTTTCAGGCAGCAAGGAACACGGTTTGATTTAACCTGCTTAGAAGGTTGCCTCCCATTCAGTCATATTTTTAACATTCAACTGATATTGAAGTTTCTGTTAGTTGGACACATGTGAGATGGACGACTGAAATGTGTTGAGTTTAGACTGTTATACTCTGGACTGGCCTACGTGGGCCTGCTCTCAGTAGATCTTGTTTATCAAATAAAAAAATGTGCAGTGGCTTTTGGTGATGGTGCTGTGATGGGGTGTGACGTTTTGAAGACGTGTGCGACCCACCACCGGGGGAGTTAAAAAGCAGCTAGCAGCAGTTAGCAGCTAACTCAAAAAGAAGAAGGTAGCAGCTAGCTAACCTTCAGCAACCGAAAATGTCTGCGAATTGGGGAGACAACGAGGTCCGGGAGCTCCTTACCCTCCGAGTATAGGACGAGATCAACAACGTGTACGTTATCACCATTGTTTGGTTCAGTATAAATAAACAAAGCCGGCATAACGACAGGTCTTCTTTACGGCAGTATTGCAGGATCTCTGTTTAAAAAGGACTTTTAGTTCCCAACCTTTTTGGCTTGTGACCCTTTAGAGCCAGAAAATGCTGACTGGTAACCTCGTCACAAGTTGTCTATAAACTGTTTGCAACTGAACCAAAGACTGATAATTCCTTTCAGATTGTTTAATTTTTGTAGTTTTTCAAGTCCTTCAAGAGGTTAAACTCGAGTATTTCACAAGGACAAAGCAAAACATTTGAGACAAGCTCAAAAAAATTAACAAAATGTCAAACATTTTGTGTGGCAGTAATGATCGTCTTCTTTCCTGTCTTTTTAATCATCACGTGATCAGACCCCAAATCACACACATTAAACATATTAAGAAGCTTTTGTTTTGAAAGTAGCTCTTCAAATCTTTACATGCTTCAATCCCTGTACGGTACTGCTAACGATCATGACGTAGGTGCTGGCCTGTTGGGATTTTTCTGTTCTGAAAAGGTATAAAACGGCAGATGTTTCTGCACCCGACAGTTAGAGGTGACAAATCCTGAACAGGGAGAGTGGGGATGGCTGGGTAAGTTTAGGCTGCATGTGACAAACTAATTATTTATTCTAAGTGATGAGAACAAACTTTTTCAGTATTCTCACTCTTAAAACAAGAATGATGCTAAATTCAACCTTATCAACGTTATCTTATTTTATTCTTGGAACTTATTTGCACGTTGGAAACTTAAGATACCTCTATTTCACGATAACTGCTTTGCTTTACATTTTAATAGTTTTTGCCAACACATCTCTCATTGCTGTTATCTGTATGAACAGAAGCTTACATGAACCTATGTACCTTTTTCTGTGCAGTCTGTTTGTAAATGAACTGTATGGTAGTACAGGGTTGTTTCCATTCCTTCTGACTCAGATCCTCTCTGACATTCACACTGTTTCTGCTCCCTTTTGTTTCCTGCAGATTTTCTGTTTGCATACATATGGAAGTATACAGTTTTGTAATTTAGCCGTCATGTCTTATGACAGATACCTTGCTGTCTGTTGCCCTCTACAATATAACACACGTATGACATTGAACAAGATGTTTATTTTTATTATTGCTTTAATATGGTTGTACTCTTTTGTGAAATTCTTAATTATTTTATCCTTAAACATCCGCCTGCCGCTTTGTGGAAACATCATAAACAGTGTGTATTGTCACAACTACCTAGTTGTTAAGTTGGCATGTTCTGACACTCAAGTGAATAACATTTATGGACTTTTTAGTATTGTTCTCTCCCTCTTAGTCCCTCTGCTTCTAATCCTTTTCTCTTACATGAAAATTCTGAAGATTTGTTTTTCTGGTTCCAAACAGACCAGACAAAAAGCTGTCAGTACCTGCACACCTCACCTTGTGTCTCTGTTGAATTTTTCTTTTGGTGGCTGCTTTGAGATACTTCAGAGTAGATTTGATATGACCGGTGTTCCCAGTGTGCTGCGAATCATTCTGTCTCTGTATTTTCTCATCATACAGCCACTTTTGAATCCTATCATGTATGGAATGCAAATGTCTAAAATACGAAAAACTTACAAACATCTGTTCTGTTATAAAATGTTGAATGGTCACAGAGATCTGATGTGAACATGAAAAAGTGTCAGTAAATCATTTAAAATAACTCTTACTGTCACTGGATAATGTGAAATGTGGTGTATTGAAATAAAATCCCAGTAATGAATTTGAATAAAATATGGCAAAAGTGGTTACAAGGATCCTTTATTGTACA
Source organism: Macquaria ambigua (assembly GCA_008360985.2). Lineage (NCBI taxonomy): Eukaryota > Metazoa > Chordata > Actinopteri > Centrarchiformes > Percichthyidae > Macquaria > Macquaria ambigua. The sequence continues at coordinate 25,312 of VMKM01002488.1, forward strand.
TATACTGATTAATGATATTGTAAATGAATGCTAACATTTGTGACACTCAATTAAAATAAAACAACATGAAAACGTTAATAAGTGCTTAGACTGTCATGATCGGTTCTGTTAGTCTGTGTTTTGAGTTACTTCCTGTTTTATTTTGGTAGTGTTTTGTCTCATCCTCTTGTTCCTGTCAAGTTCCAGCCCTAATCAGCCTAATGTGTTTCACCTGTGTCTCATTGTCTACTTACCTGGCCCTGTATATACCCAGTGTCTCTCCCCTCCCCTTTGCCAGATAATCTTCGCCTCATGTGTGTTGTTATCCCGTGTTGCTTGTGTACGACCAGTTTTTGTGTTACGACTACTTGCTTTGCCTTACCCTTCGGATACCTTCGCTCTGTGAACTTGTACCTTGCTTTTGGGATATTAAAAGCTCTGAACTGTTTACTCGAGTCGAGTCTGCTCTGTGTGCCTGACATAGGGGTTTCAATTGGAAATTCTGATTATTTTAAATTAGCATTTTATGTTTTTATATCCTACACTGGCTTCCAACAATATATAACATGCATTTTTACAATTTTGATTTTGTCCGAAATATATCCACATGTAGTCATGAGGCCAGAAGGAGTGAAGAGTACAAGCAGGCGAAATAAGCAGAAGAAACGACCGTAACTCCACTGCAGTTCACAAGACTGACAGTGTGAGTGAGTTGTCATCTAATGAGGGGATGTTGAGAAGTGACACCTAAAAGCAATATGCACACCATTCAAATCAAAAAGGCTAATACATAAAAAAAATCTTTCAAATGAAATGAAGTTGGACAATATTTAAAGCAGAACTGACTGTTGACTTCAGAGTTAAGTGAGACAACAACTCAACCGCAGCACAGCAGTAGTATTCAAGTCAGGTCACTTTTCTTTATAGTCAGTTTTATTGTCCAAAATTACAGATTTGCCTCAGAAGTCTTTACAATCTGTACAACACATACGACAAAGTGCAAACATGGATCAGAGTCTCAACTAGTTAATGACCCTCCAAACTTTAGAAATCTTAATGGTTGATTTTCAGTGTCTCTATGAACTGAAATCAAGCAGATCAATCGGTCGGGCTGATGTAGCGGACAATATTCTCTTATCCCACATGTGTCAGTATCATCAGCCGATAAGTAATGAGACATCACTTAGACACAATGTCTCTCTTCTGTAGTTTTTCACCAGAGAGCACTGACAAGTTTAGTTTTCAGTTGTAAAGCTTCCTGCTCACTGTGGGCCCTGTTGTCCTGGCAGGTAGTTTCCTGACCATGAAACTGATCTCTAAATGAATCTGACAGTATCTGCTGTCCACAGCTGCTTCACACTGTATGAAACGTTTCTCCTTCAGTTCATTAAATCCCTGCAGCAGGACACATGTTGATAAATCATCACACACAGACGTCCGTTGTGTTTACCTTCATTAAATCACAGCGCACACAGTCCGTATGCCCAACATCTACTCAACATGTTTTGGTGAATGGCAGAAGTTCAGTAGTAGTGGAAAAATGAAAATGGCAAACGTATAACAGAGATAGTGGACATCCTTGTCCAGTGAGCCGAGTCACTGAGAAGAGATGCAGCTTTGACGGGGTTGTGATCACGTTGTTCATTTCTTCTTTGTCTCTCCTTGCTGTTGGCGTGTTGGGCCGACTAACCGAGACTGTCCTCTCAAGAAAAACAACAGCAGCCCTCTAGCAACTCTTGTCTGTTGGAAGCCGAGGAGGAAGTAACGTTGGACTTGAACGCTGTTAATTTTCCGTTTCTTACAGACAGTCAACATTGGTTTCTTTTAACCGTGACCACGGCCGTTCCCTAACCTTAACCGAGTGATAATTATCATAATCATGATGACGAAGTCCCCTAACCTGCCTGAAGTAGTCATTTTAACCTGAACCATGATCTTTCCCTAAACCAAACCAAGTTGTTTTTGTAGCTAAACCTAACCAAACCCTAACCCAGGGTATCTGCACGTCTTGAAAAGTCTTAAAAAAGACTCGAATTCAGTTTACTCAAAAAAGACCTTAGAAGGTTTTATAAAATCTTAAATGTGATGGACAAAAGTCTTGAATCTTGTCTCTTGTCTGCTGAAGGCAGCAGTTACTTGTATAATGTTTCTGCAGGCTGTCGGGAGACGTTCTCCACTTCTAAACTAACAGTCAGCACCATCAGACCTGCAGCAAACACCTGCTAGCTACAGTAGCTTCGAGGCTCATCAGCTCAGAGTGGGCAAGATTTAATTTAATCAAAAACGTATATGAACTTAATGAATTATTCTTTAATTGGTCCATCAGTCCAATTTATGCCTTTTATCTGAGCCCAGGTTACATTAATTGATTAATTATATTACTAGGAATTATAGAATTGTTAAGCAGAGCTAGGAGCTACAGACAGAAGTGTGATATGAATTAATGTACTTAATAAATAATTTGGTTTTCAGTCATTCTCAGTATGATCATGAAAAGGGTATTAAATTGCATTCTATGTGGTATTAAGGAATTCTTAAAATTCTTATAAACCCCGCAGAAAGTGTTAGATCAGATCAGTTAAGAGATTTATTTTTCATCAGTGATTTGAATCAGTTTTGAAGACACAGACACGATGTGGTCCTGCTGATAGAGGCGTCAGATCAGAAAACACTTCAATGTGTCGTTCTAGAGGGCCATTACAGTGTATTTTGGCATTTAATGTTGAGGACTTGTTGCACTAACCTCTGTCACTGAGGACGTTTTGGAGCTATGTCCAGATTTTTGGAGTTTGAGCTTGCTAATAGAGTAAATTGATCATTGAACTTGTCAGTCAATAAACAGGTGTGGCCTTGAAGATAAGAGTGTTGCCGGTATTCTTCTGTTCTCAAAGAGTATATAAAGCAGCAGATGAAGTGACTGCAGCACAACAGGTGTCATGTGATCACGTTTCATTTGTGGTAGGTGAGTAAACTGTAAGTTTGGGCTGCTTGTGAGATTTTCTACCCTTTTCCTTTTTGATCATTTTCAAGGATACAGCCGGTGAAGCAGTGTTAGTAAGGTGCCAGTGTAAAGCTCAAGAAATATTACGATGTCACTGTTTTTCAAAATGATGTCTTTGAAGCAAACAGCTAATTTATTGTTGGGATAGAAAAAATGAGAATAATAATTTTGTACCTTTTTAAAGAATAATGGGAAATTCAATATTATCTTATTTCATTCTTGAAGCTTATGTGCACGTTGGAAACTTAAGACACTTCTATTTCATGATAACTGCTTTGCTTTACATTGTAATTATTATTGCCAACACATCTCTCATTGCTGTTATCTGTATGAACAGAAGCTTACATGAACCTATGTACCTTTTTCTGTGCAGTCTGTTTGTAAATGAACTGTATGGTAGTACAGGGTTGTTTCCATTCCTTCTGACTCAGATCCTCTCTGACATTCACACTGTTTCTGTTTCCATTTGTTTCCTGCAGATTTTCTGTTTGTATACATATGTAAATGTGGAATTATGTAATTTAGCCATCATGTCTTATGACAGGTACCTTGCTATCTGTTGTCCTCTACAATATAACACACGTATGACATTGAACAAGGTATTTATCTTTTTTGTTGTGATATGGTTGTACTCTTTTGTCAGGTGTGTCATCAATATATCCTTAAACATCCGTTTGACACTGTGTGGAAACATCATAAACAGTGTGTATTGAGTATAATTACCTAGTTGTTAAGTTGGCATGTTCTGACACTCAAGTGAATAACATCCATGGTTTGTTTGGTGTTGTTCTTACCATCTTAGTCCCTCTGCTTCTAATCCTTTTCTCTTACATGAAAATTCTGAAGATTTGCTTTTCTGGTTCCAAACAGACCAGACAAAAAGCTGTCAGTACCTGCACACCTCACCTTGCTTCCCTCCTGAACTTTTCGTTTTGGATGCTTCTTTGAGATACTTCAGAGTAGATTTGATATGACCGGTGTACCCAATGTGCTACGAATCATTCTGTCTCTGTATTTTGTGATACTCCAACCACTTTTGAATCCTATCATGTATGGAATGCAAATTTCCAAAATACGAAATACATGTAAAAATCTCTTCTGTTTGAAAATGTTGACTGGTCACAGAGATCCGATGTTGACATAAAAAAGTATCAGTAAATTATCTACATCTTATCTATCTATATCTTGCATTGAAACGTTTGCTCATTATAGAAAGAAACACAAAAATAAATGCTAAAATCGTCAGTGAGTCTTTCAGTGAGAGCCTGTGTGTATGTGTGTGAGGAGTATCATCTAATTATCTACACAAAGCAATACACGCTCCTCTCCACAATAAAAGACCAAGAATATCCACTTCAAAAATATGACAGATCTGAAGAAATAAATGTGCTTTATTTTGTCATTCTAAGAAAAATAAACCGTTCTGAAAAAGGTTTAATCACATAGTCATTATGTCACTGTTGACGTCATGGAGTTACCTGGCCCAACACCTGTAAAGGTTAATTGGTATTACTAAGCTGGTGACCTTATAATTACAGGGTAATGATGGGGTAATATGGCTATTAAACTTGTAATCATCACAGGTAATGTCATGACAATAGGATAAGAAATATGTTTGTAGTATTAGGGTACTCATCCGCATGGCAAGACCCTGCCTTCCTTTTTCCTGAATTGTCGAACTCGTGTGACCACAGAGGCTGCAGTTCTGGCTTCCCAATACCTGACTGCTGGTTCAGGAGTTCCCTGGCCTAGCCAAGCCTGAAAGGCCTCATTTGTAAGCTTGATGGTTTCCTTTGCTGGTGTTCACCAACTGCTCTTTGGCTTTCTGTCATATGCATGATGACCTTTTGGCTGCAACTTCCAACAGCCAATCTACAGAATGAGGCTTTGAGCATGGGGAGGTTGTGGAGTGAGTGTTTAAGACCTGGTCACTACACATTTATTTTTACTGGGTCACTGATTTGATGATACAACTACAGACTTGGTCAGTGATCTTTGACCAGAAGTGTGCAAGTACCAGCTGCCCTTATGAATTACCCTATGCTCGAACACTGTGTCCATAAGGAACACCGTGACTTACACTGAAGTCTACTAGCAAAGCACTGCTCAGTTTCAGATTAGGCAGTCACATATTGGCATGAATGTAACAACGACAATGTTGCCAAAGCGTCAGGTAATAATGATATTAAAACAATAATAAAAAGAATAATAATAATAAGGATAATAATTAAAATAATTATTACAATATAAAATAAAAAATAAAAATACAATTCATAAAAATCAGGAAAATAGCAAAAAACTTAAATACACATTTGTGAGACTGTGGAAGTGTGTGCTGAAGTTTAGTGTGTGCGTTGATGTTGGTGTAGCAACGAATATATTGACAAAGCATCAGGTAATATCGAGATTAAAAATAACCATTAAAAGGCAATTCATAAAATCAAGACAATAGCAGAAAACTTATATACACATATGTTTAGTGTGTGTGTGTGTGTGTGTGTGTGTCCTTCTCCCGATACAGTCTGTGTCTTTTCTCTGTCACTGAGATCTGTGAAGTTTGGGATGAACACATTAAATGTCTTAAAGTATTTTACTCTGATGTGACTGTATCTGTCACAGTTTAAGATGAAGAGCATCTCCGTCTCTACCTCACCTGTCCTGCAGTGACCACAGACTCTGTCCTCTGTTGGTAGCCAGGACTTCTTGTGTCGTCCTCTCTGTGGCTGGACTGTGGTCTCTGAGTCTGGATCTGGTCTGGATCTGTCTCTGCTTTGGATCTCTGACAGTAAAGAGATACTCTGCCAGTCTGTGTTCATGGTTTAGGGTCCGATAGCAGTTCAGTTTGATCGGTCCAGTGTTCCAGATAGGCATCTTTTGTTAATTTAATAATGTGGTTTCCTCTGATCAGTGGTTGGAGAGCAGAGCTGGTCTGAGGTTGAACAGTGTTGGCTGTTATTTGATCAGTAAGTCTCAGGACCAGCTGACAGAAGGGACTCTTTTTTGCAGAATGCTTCCTTGAGGAACACCATATTCAATGTCAAATATCTGCGACACAAAGTCACCTAAACTAACAAAACCAGTGAAACCAGTCAAGCACTGCGTCTGAGAGACCCACTGATATCTCCAGACGACTGATTAAAATGCTGATATGATCAGTTGTATTCAATGCAGCCCTCAAATCTAACAAAAAGAGGACAGCCATGTTGTTTGAAACTGTTGAAATTCTCAGGTCATTGACTACCTTTAATAAAGCTGTTTCAGTGCTTTGGTTGGTGCGATAGCCGGACTGGAATTGATCTAATATACTATTGGTATTCAGATGATTTAATGGTCAAATACAATCTTCTCAAGAAGTTTACTGAGAAAAGGAAGATTTGAAATAAGCCTGTAATTAGCAAAGTCACTAATATCCAGATCCGGCTTCTTAAGCTGAGGTTTTAAAAGCAGAAGGGACCTAATATCAGAGACCTGTTGTTTCATGAGAGGTACTGGAAACAGTTTGGTGGGATCGGGGTCTAGTGCACATGTGGATGACTTCATTTTGTTGTCATACTAAAGGATGTCAGGTAGGTGGAGGCTCACGCACTGGTGGATCCCAAAGAGTTGATGAATCTGTATTTCTAATACTGGATCTAATGGTGTCAATCTTTTCTTTAAAAAATGATGCAAATTCCTGACATTTAAATCAAAGATCATTTAAACTGGAAGCAGGAGAGGGTTCAAAAGAGTGTTTGTTTTCAACAAAGATCTTTGAGAAATGGGCTAGTCTTTCTTCCTTGTCTGACAGCATTATTGTAAGTTCTCATATGAAACGTTAAGATGTCAAAAGAAGCTGCACTAGATCATCAACTGAGCAAGCGTTGGAGGACAAGTGTTCATTATATCTAAAAACCTAGTCCAGCATTATCATCAAGGATCTGCTTTACAACAACAGTCTCATTACGCTGTTTTGATGCCGACATAGTAGCATTAAGAAAAACTGATGAGAAACAGGAACATCAGTGATATCGGAGATACCTGTTTCGATACCCCTTGTAATGACCAACTCTAATGTAGTCCCATGGTTGTGGGTGGCCGTCTTTACATGCTTCACAAGACCAAGACAGGCCAGAACATCTACAAACTCCAGAGCCTTTGAATCAGCAGAGTCATTGACATGAAAGTTAAAATCTCCAAGTAAAATAATCATAACTTGTAAGAACGATCGATCGACATAAAATCAGAAAACTCCGATAAACAGTTGGTGTTGTGCTTCGGGGGTCGACTGCTGAGCTTTAATAACCAAAGCTAAGTATTCAAAGCTTATAAAGTCTCCAAAACAACACTTGGAGCAAGTGAAGTTATTGGAGAAGATGCTGGTAACTCCTCCTCTTTATCTTGTCTGCAAGAATAACGGAAACAATCATTTGGAGGAGATGATTCTAGTAATACGACAGAAACTCCTACCAGAGAGGGATATAAGCGATAACTGTATCAGTTTGGGTTCGAGGTGAGCAGGAATTGATTGCGTCAAAGCAATTTTCACAAGGTTCTTTTGATTCCTGTAATAATGATGGACAGGTAAGACGTGTTTCAAATTGTGTCTGGGGCACCTGTGCAGTATCTCAACAGAGCTCATTTCGTGGAGCCTATGAGAACATTTCTCCTTTTTGTTGCGATGGGTAATAAGTGTTGACGTGTGATAGGAACCGACAGTTGAGTCCGCGGATTGATTGAGAGAATAACTGAAGTCAGCTCTTACTTTCCATGGAGGTCAGCTTCAGATCATTCAGCAGCTGATTCACTAAAACTCTGTTCACTGTCTTGAGATGAGAAACTAACATGTTGGTGTTTCTTTGGAGAACATCTGGAGGAAGATTCAGATGTTTGACTGTCGACATTCATCCTGAACCGACTCGTTCCTTCTGACAGCAGCATGAAAGATGGCCGACTGAAGGTGATGTTAACGTTACACCCACAGCACCTGATAAAGTTACGTTAGCTGAGCTTAAATGATGGTGTGCTGCTGCATGTTTTCATGTGTTGCTTCCTGTCAAACTCTCAGTGGATTGTAGATGATTTAGTCTGTAAATCATCAGATAACGTTACTGACAGACAGAGACAGAACGTTACTGATATCAGCACAAACTACATCCAAAATGATCGAACAGTGAACAGTGATGACGTGTCCCCATTTAATGCACTGGTCTGCCATGTTTGGATGTAGCTTATGTAATTTATATGGAGCAATGCAGGTTCTCATTAACCACGTGTACTGCAAAAGTATTACTGGTAAAACTTGTGACTGTAAAGAAACCTATTTCCACTCTGCTTTTATTAATTCTAAAAACAAAATGGCTTCACGTCAAATTACACAATGAAACTGCTGCTCATTCATTAATATTCAGTAATGTCACATATTGTAATAACTAACATTCTGCAGAATGAGTACTTTTACTTTGGCTACTCATAAATACAGTAAGTAATATAAGATAATACTTCTGTACTTTTACTGAAGTAAAGTTTTGAATGCAGGACTTTTATTTGCTAAGAAGTATTTTGGTATGGTATTTCTACTTTTACTTAAGTAAAGGATCTGAATACTTGTGTCTATATCTAACATGACGTCATCACATGCGAGGGGTCAGCCCCGCCCCTCCCCTCAGGTTAGGAGTTCTCTCCATTGATCAGTGAAAGTTTTTTTATATCTGAAGAGGAAGGTGAAGAGGAGCGAGCTGAAGTTAAAGATCCGGATCTGTAAACACAGCTGCAGCTTCCGGTCAGCTGTGGAGAGTCTGATCTGCCGGTAAGGAACTGATTAATTCAGACAATCAATCACGTCATTAAAATGGCAGCTGTAGCAGTAAGTTAACACCAGTCCGTGAAATAGATGTTTGAGTTTTAGGACTAGCTAACATGTTAGCTAGCTAGCTTGTATTCTGCTGATATAAAGTGATTTTAACTTTTTATTGCAGCAAAAAGCTGCTAAAAAGGAAGACGGAGGGCAGGTTTTATCCCCCAACAACAGCTCAAATGTAAGTAAAGTTGACTACAACATAAGAATATTTTGTTGTTTACTTCAGAAACCTGAATAATGTTAGCTAGTTGTTTTAAACTAGCTGCTATGCTAGCTAACGTGTTACTCCCCAGGTATTTAGTTCTCAGGTGGTTTTTAATTGATCAGTTAAAAACAGTCAGTTTAAAGATAAAAGTAGCAGCTAAAGCAAATCTTTATTATTGCTGAATGATTATTGTTGTCTGATTTATAGTGATTATTAATCATTGATAATGTAGGAGCGTTCTGTGTTAATTATTGGTAATTTCTACTCATTGAGGAGTTTAATAGAAATTAAAATCTGCTTTTGTTCACTGTGCGTCGCTGCTGCTGTAGACTTTGTAAAGAAAGAAGCAGAGGTGGAAGAGTACTCGGATAGTTACTGCAGTAAAAGTACTAATACCACAGTGTAGAAATACTCTAAAGTAAAAGTATTCACATCTAAATATACTTAAAGTAGCAAAAGTAAAAGTACTCATGCAGAATAATACATATTATATTATTGGATTATATTAATGTGTTCATCACTTTAATGTTGCAGCAGGTAAATGACTTTATATTCTGCTGTTAGATTAATCTGTAATAACACGTCATCATTTATTTGTTGATTATATTTTGTTTTAATAATCTGAATCTGCAAAGTAACTAAAGCTGTCAGATAAATGTAGTGCAGTAAAAAGTACAATATTTCTCTCTGAGATGTAGTAGAGTAGAAGTTTAAAGTAACAGAAAATGGAAATATTCAAGTAAAGTACAAGTACTTCAAAATTGTGCTTAAGTAAAGTACTTAGTTACTTTCCATCAGTGGCCTGTAGTGAAAGTACATCCCATAATAGTAAAGTGTGATTCATTTGTGTATTCTGTTAAATATGCATATCGTTCAATAATTAAGGTTTTGTTCAAAGGCTGGGACAAGAGTACTTTTAGAAAAAATTAAATGTTATTTAATCCACAAGATGAGCTACAGAAGGATGAATGGATCATTTCTCACATGTTCACAGAAACATAAATATTCTGTCTGCTGCAACATAAAAATTCATTCAAACACACATCTCCTTGTTCAACTGGAAAACATCAAATGAAAACGTTGTATTAGGTTATATCTCGTCCTCCTGCAGCATTGCGCCGTTCTTCTCTCTGACGTAGTTTTAGATTTAAATCCTGTTCCACGTCCAGGAGCTGTGACACCTGAACCGTAAATATGTTACCTGTGAACGTGACAGTTACTGATCTTGATGCCAGTTCTTCAGTAACATGTGACTGAACTGTCTCTTCTGAGGAATATTTGGCTTTTGATGCAGTGATGTTGATAATGTGTCTGAGTTCTACAGTTCTTTAGAAAACGATTCGAATGTATTTTGATCACTAAGAAAGTAACGAGGAAGTGTTTCGAGAGTCATATAATTCGACAGGTTTCAGTCATTGTATGATGTGTTATTAACATTATACTTATTGGTCTGATCAGTTTGTACACTGCATCTTTTTATCAGGTGTTCCAGCTGCTGTTGTCAATCAGCTGAATTATCAACGTGGAACCAAACCGAAGGAAACCGGAAGCTTCAGGATCTCAGGTGAGTTGATTAAAAACCCTCTTTAATGGTGGAGGTAAAGAGCTGGCTGCTTTATGGAGGCCGACTTTGGGTCTCATCGGGAACATTTTTGTATTCGTCTTCTCTGTTTCTGTGACGTTTGCTCACACGAGTGTTCCTGAGACATAAATACAAAACACCTGTTTGTTTCATTCACAGAAATGTTCCCAAAGATAAGTTCAGGAACACTTTGTTGTTTAGAATATTTTAATTAGAAAATATGAATAAATGAGCCGTAGACGTGTCGATGGAAAGATTAACTCCAAACCACCTATTATTTCTTGAAGTGATGAAACATGAATACACACATGCTGTGGTTTGGAGTCGGTGTGTAAGAAGTTCTTCATTTTATTTAATTTAGATCCACAACATTACTGTAGAGTCAGGTTCCTCACTTAAGACTGCGTGATTGTTGTCTGGAGTTATGACTCACAGTTAGAAATGTCTTCTGACTCTTTACTTTTCATATTTTATATTGTGCACAAACAAACATACATTTAGTGATCAGAGCAGGATGTTCAGCTGTGCTGCGTCTCTGTGACCAGCAGGTGGAGCTGTTTGCTTACAACACATGACTGATGAACTGCTGTTAGATTCATCTACTGATCAGTAACTGCACTCTGTATATTTAATCAATCAATAATCATGCAGACTGTGTCAGCAGATTCCTCTGACAGGTCAGACAGTGAGACGGAGTTAAAGCATGTTGTTCAGTTTGTGTCTGAATGTATTTAAGACGCCTCTTTTTGTCCCGTTGCTGTCAGTTCGTCACTGTTTATGATCCACTTCAATCTGATGATGTAGCTGCTCAAAGTATCTCTGATCCTCCGTCATTTAGAAAATATGGACACTGAAGTTTAAAAAGCCTGAAAATTGTTTTGAAGATGATTTTGTGTGACTGCTTTAATCTGTTCATCGGTCACCGTCAGGACGTCAAGTCTTCTTGTATTATTTAATGTTTACCTGCTGCAACACAGTGCAGCCTCACCTGACAAGGCGCTGCGCTGGCCAATCAGATACAACTAAGAAGGTAATTATGACACAATGTCACACAGATGTTTAATGGGATACATTTTTTACCCAAAAGGTCAAAGGTCAACTTCACTGCGACATCATAATGTCCTGGAAAACCCCCTTTTTGGCCACTATTCAACACCATACCTCAGGAACAGGATTAGGTAGCACTTGTTTTTTTTTTGCTTTGTTTTATTGTGGTAGTGGAGAGAGACAGGAAAGCAAAGGGCCTGGGTCAGATACCGCTGCGGTAAGGGCTCAGCCTTAATGGTATGGGCTTTACCAGGTGAGCTACTGGGGCACCCATAGGTGATACTTGTGACTCAAAGGTCAATAGCCATGATTTAAGAATGAATTGGGCAATTCATGTTGACTGGGGCGACACAATAACTAATCAATAACTAGCACAGTACGGGCTCTCCTCCATCTCGTCCATTTTGCCTTTAACTTCCTGTTTCGAGTGTCATTGAGATCATGTGACTGCAAACAGCGTATTGGAGCGCGCCGAGCTAATTCTATGTGAGTGAGTTTCACCTGCAGCTCATAGAGTGGCTTCACATCTGAAACTGCCAGGAGAAAACAAAAGCACCACATGTTGTGCAGCTCTACTCTACAAGAATCCATCTTTTATATAGTAATCAAGTACCTTTGTGCCTGTTCAGCCAATACATCCTGATAATCCTTCATTAATCAGTTCAACAATGTAGATTCACTGGACTCAGACATAATGCATCATCAATATAGTGATCACTTCCATTTAGCCCCAAACTACACTTTATACCTTTTTATTCAGTTCCTTCCAAGTCTTCACTTCATATATTATCTGAGTCTGGACAGACATGACAAACTGCAGCCTGACTGGTTGGAGGAGGCATTTTAAGTTTATTTAGTTTTGTTGAAGCACGTGACTTTACAGGCCTGTTTTCCTGCTGCGATAACAAACCTTGAACACCAAACATTAATAACTTAGCGTTTGTCTCTGTTTTAATACAGACAGGTCTTTGATTGTTGGTTGGTTGATTTCATTTATAAAGTCCAACATCCAACTCTGTGCCTAGAGCTGCGATTGAGATAAAGAGAAACCTTTTAACAGGAAAACAAAACCCCTCAGAATGAGCAGCAGAGGACGGATCTATTCCAGATTTAGTCTCTACAGAGTGGACAGCTGGACCAGGAGGACAGTCTTTTTTCCTCAAGAATATTTTTATTGAATTTTAAACAAGTAAACTAAATTTACACAGGAAAGTGAGTACACAACAGGTATGCCAAGTATACATCCATGAGAGAGGAGCACATCATGTAAACCTGTTATATAGGAGGGTACTTTGTTCCTGGAGTAATACTGGAAGGTGCTGGAAGGCGGGTTTTATACTTAAAGAGAAAAATAAATAAGCAAATAAATAAAAGAAGGGGGGTTTAGATATTGATAAACCTACAGATTATATTACTGACAGAAATTAACAGAGAGACAAAAGTATTTCAGGAAAGGTCCCCACACCTTTTGGAACTTTTTGTTTGAGTCACAAGTAGTGTGAATTTGTGGATCTTTCCAAGGTTTAGACAGGACATAATGTCCCTCAGCCACTGGGCATGGGTGGGCGGGGCATCATTCCTCCATCTTAGTAATACTGCACATCTGGCTAAAACAGAGGCGAAGGACAGTGTGCGGCATTTGACTGGAGTCAGGCGCACATCATCCTCTCCAGTGGTGCCAAAAAGGGCAACCAGAGGGTTGGGTTCTAGGTCAAAATTGAGGATTAGGGATGAGGTTTGGAAAACGTCCCTCCGGTATGTTTCCAGGCTGGGACACGTCCAGAACAATGGATAAGGGAATAGGATAAGGGAAGCCTCGTCTCTTTTACATTTGTCACAACAGGGATTCGCATCTGGGTAGATAAGCGATAGTTTGGCTTTGGACACGTGGGCCCACGTGGGTTAAATAAACTAGCTTGAAGATTGAATCCCATACATCGTCCGGCAGTGAAAGGTTTAAATCCTGCTCCCAAGCAGTTTTAATAATTGTCGAGAGGGGCATGTCTTATACCTGCCAGCTTGTCATAAATAACGGATACGACAGTCTTAATTCTAATTGAACTTTTAATTGTGTGATGATCGACTGAATGCAGTCCTGAGTGTTTGAGTTGTGATTTACTTTGAGGTCACAGCCTGTGGTTTAAACATTTGTCTGCTGTTGTTCCTGATGTCGGGCAGTTTGAAGCCTTAGATGAGCGGTCGAGCACTGCAGGAAACCCTCCTGAATGATCGCTCTGAACACGTGTGGGAAGTTTTTACCATCCAGCACCGGCTGAACCACCTCAAACATGATGCTGATGACAAAGCTGGCATAGGTCACCAGGTGACGCACGCACATATTCTTATTGGCTCTGCCACTTTTAGACACCTGAGGCCTCATTTTTAAAACTCAGCATAGTTTCCATCCTAAAACATTGCATATTCACAAACCTCAGAATCTACGTACGCAAGAAAATATTCAGATCTATAAAACCATGCGGTGCACACCTGTAGGCAGTCTTCTTGTTATAAATACCCACCTACAATGAATTGTGCGCGCGTATACTCCTCCCAGTCTCGTCCCACAATCATCCATAAATGATCAATGCTAAATAGCTCATGAATATGCTGATGTTTTTAAGGAGCCTTTGTGGACTGTCAGTGAAGATAAGACGGAGACGCTGACTGCAAGAAAGAATCCTAAATGTAAGGAGAGCGAGATGGAGGTGCTCATCATTGAGGTTGAACACTGTAAAGATGATCTGTACTGTGAAGGTGTACTGTTTGGGGGACTCACTAGAGACATCTCAAACAAAAGGAAACAACCTGAATGGAAACATGTGGTGGAGGCAGTGAACAGTGTTGGCTACACACTGCAAACTTTTGCCGAAGTAAAAAAAAGGTCAAGTTGAAGGCATTGCTGCTCATCTCCGGTTCAGATCAGAGTCCTCCATTCCTCCCAGCCCTCACCTGTATCATTTAACGACTACTAATTCATAAGAGTACTGCTGAAGATACTGAACAGAACTGTGACAATCGACACAGACTGGCAGGTGAACACGCTTTAATTTCAACAAAACTTCATCTAACAAAATCAAAGCTGGATACGTCCGTTGGACAGCACGCACAGTTCCCCGTTCCTTTTCCTCCGTGAGCCTGGCAGCTGCCTCCTCAGTTTGTGTGTCAGGTTTTGTTCTCGGACTGAGCTTCACTGGTATAGACTGGTATTCACTGGTGGTATTAGAGCACGTTATTTGTGTATCGATCCCTAACAGTTTGTGAAGCTTGCGGTCTGTATGTGACATAAACGCATAAATAATCTAAAGTAATGCTCATAAATAAAAACTATTACACAAACTAACTTTACTTTCATCTGTAATGAATGTAAACCTCTGAAAGGCTGCTGTGTCCTCAGGTGATGGGGGAAGTTAGATCACTGTAGCTCATTAATGAAGTCCCTCAAGTCAAAGGTAATTTCAGCCTGTCAACATGTTTGTCCCTGATGCAACTTCATATTAGCCACAGTTTCCACTAATTCCCTCTGAAGCAAATTACAGTCAGAGCTGTTAACCAGTGAGACCAATGAGCCTGAGCAGACCTCAGCACTGGTTTCACTGGTCCACAGAGGGCTGAGGACGATAATGACCTCCCTTCAGACCGCTCTGACAGGATGGACAGACACACGGGCGTTTTGTCTAACATTAGAAAATATTAGTTTTACTGGTCAGTAAATGTTGGAAATGAATTGTAACATCATATTCTTAAAGTGTAGAAGAGTCTGAGGACACTAAGAGCTGTCACTGTTGGGTTTATCCCTGCACACATGCATTGTCCTTAAGACTTTAATCAGTGACTTTCCATGACATTCTTAGTGACCTATCAGCTTCAGCAATCATATCAGAATTAGCTTTATTGGCCAGGTATGCGCACACATACAAGGAATTTGACTCTGGTTTTTCGTTGTTCTCAGTGTACACAGAAATAGACAAATAATATAATAATGAAAGTGCTATAACATGCTTCTACATTTGCACATTAGCAAACCTGCATGAGTGTTGTTCTGAGATGTTGTCGAAGTTCTTTAAGATTTCTTTGTTTTGGCATTTTTGCCTTTATTGGACGGCTGAGAGTAAAGAGACAGACAGGAAACAAGGGAGAGAGACGGGTATGACATTTGATAAAGGTCCCCAGTTGCAATCTGTCCTTGATAGTCCATTGCGATTGGGATCAGGGTTAAAGCTGGGGACAGACCTGAAGACCAGCTGAAACCAACAAGGAGCAGACAAAGCACACATAACGTCTGTTTACAACAATATCCACAGATTTCTAAAGGCCTTTACACACCAGAGGCGTTTTTTCGGACTTCAATATTATATATATATATATATATATATATATATATATATTATTTTTTTTTTATTTATATATAAACTGTTGGTTTTGTCATGAGTACCTTAACTCAGAGCACGAATATTTCGTGCTGAAAAAGCAACATTTTTTTTTTTTCGGAACAAGGTCAATTTTGCTGAGCTTTCACACAGCGAATAAAGGCATCAACCAATCACGTTGTGTGGAACGGATGTCACGTCACAACTAATGACGATGGCGGACCTGTTGATTGTTTGTATTATCTGACAAAGGACACAAAAATTATAAAGACAATGAACTCAAGGACGAATTGTGGAGCAGCACCGGATAGTGACGAGCTGATGTAGTTTACTGTTGGATGGAGCAAAGTTGGTAGCAACAGTGTCACAGCAGGTTTGGCTCGTCATATTAATCAAATACAGGAGGCACAGCTTTTTACCTGCAGGGCACTGCACATAGACTAACCACAGTAACATAAGACGCTGCGTATTTCTAGTATTTCAGTGTCAGATATTTTTTTCTGAAGAATGTGCTGGTGCGAATCTATCATCGCAAATTTGCATAGCTACCAGTATGACTAGTTATGATGCGAAATATTCGAATATTTCACATTTTCGTGTCATTTATTCGTCACATCCCTGGTGTGTAAAGGCTTAGTCAGAAAGGAGCACATACTGAATGACTGAGTTAATAGTAAATAGCACTGTATCTGTTTCTTACCTCTTCAGACTATTTGTTATCGTGCTGTAACATAAATTTCCCCTCTGGGGATCAATAAAGTCTTATCTGATACAAAGACAACAAACTGGATGATAGGTTGACTGCGATTAGAGTTAGGCAACCGCCAAAATCACGTAAAAAGAAGGGAAAGAAACAGGGAAAACAAAATCTGGATAAGAGAGAACTTCTTCAGAGTGAGGTACATACACGCCCAAATCATATGTATACTCAGTTCAACAATCTGCATGTCGTCGGTGCCCCACATGACCCGTCCACAGTCCACAGGCACCAAATACACCTGGTACAATGTCCAGATTTAGACACCAGTGGCAGCACTGATGGCACTCCTTTCAGGCAGCAAGGAACACGGTTTGATTTAACCTGCTTAGAAGGTTGCCTCCCATTCAGTCATATTTTTAACATTCAACTGATATTGAAGAAGAATCTGTTAGTTGGACACGTGAGATGGACGACTGAAATGCATTGAGTTTAGACTGTTCTAAACTCTCAGTAGATCTTTATCAAATAAAAAATGTGCAGTGGTTGTTGGTGATGGTGCTGTGACGGGGTGTGATGTTTTGAAGACGTGTTATGTGTGCAACCCACCACCGGGGAGTTAAAAAGCTAGCAGCAGGTAGCAGCTAACTCAAAAAGAAGAAGGTAGCAGCTAGCTAACCTTCAGCAACTGAAAATGTCTGCGAATTGGGGAGACAACGAGGTCCGGGAGCTCCTTACCCTCCGAGTATAGGACGAGATCAACAACGTGTACGTTATCACCCTAGACGCAGACGCTTTTGTCTTAAGAGGGGCTTGACGCAGCGTCCCTTGTGCAACAGTCCGTGCTCCAAAAATGACATCATCGCATAACTTGCGTCAAGCATTAAGGCTTCGCAAGTTGTTGCGGTTGTGCACCTCGGAATTTTTGTAACATCAAGCTCTAGTGCAGCGAGTGCAGCCATGTTGGTTTATGACGATCTTCCGGTAACACCTGTTGACTTCTTGCTTATTCGCAGAATATTTTCTTTTGTACGCTCCCTGGCATTTCAGACAATACTGCACCGTATAGTGCATTAAGCATAAATGCCTTTGTGCAAGCTTGTAGCTCATGCAACATCTGCAGAGGCAGCGTCACGGTGTCTCGCGTTAGCATGAAGGAGGCTTTACACGTCACGCCTCTTTTGCTTTTGGAACGCTGGCATGCGTCTAACATCACACAGTGGGGCAGCATTATGCCGCCATTGTTTGGTTCAGTATAAATAAACAAAGCCGGCATAACGACAGGTCTTCTTTACGGCAGTATTGCAGGATCTCTGTTTAAAAAGGACTTTTGGTTCCCAACCTTTTTGGCTTGTGACCCTTTAGAGCCAGAAAATGCTGACTGGTAACCTCGTCACAAGTTGTCTATAAACTGTTTGCAACTTAACCAAAGACTGATAATTCCCTAACCCTAACCCATATGCATTTTGGTGTATGATCTCTGTCCTTCAGCTGAATTGGATTGACTGTGTGTGCTCGCCTGCACTCTCCTTTCATTTATCTCTTTTATTCTTTTTACCATTTCATCTGATTGTTTCTTAATTAAATATACAAAAGACAACGGCTTGTTGAATCTTCATTTTATTTGCTCACTTCTCCAAAGGAAATACACAATTTCCACCACAGCAGTAATGATCGTCTTCTTTCCTGTCTTTTTAATCATCACGTGATCAGACCCCAAATCACACACATTAAACATATTAAGAAGTTTTTTTTTTTGAAAGTAGCTCTTCAAATGAAGCTTTACATGCTTCAATCACTGTACGGTACTGCTAACGATCATGACGTAGGTGCTGGCCTGTTGGGATTTTTCTGTTCTGAAAAGGTATAAAACAGCAGATGTTTCTGCACCCGACAGTTAGAGGTGACAAATCCTGAACAGGGAGAGTGGGGATGGCTGGGTAAGTTTAGGCTGCATGTGACAAACTTATTATTTATTCTAAGTGATGAGAACAAACTTTTTCAGTATTCTCACTCTTAAAACAAGAATGATGCTAAATTCAACCTTATCAACGTTATCTTATTTTATTCTTGGAGCTTATTTGCACGTTGGAAACTTAAGATACCTCTATTTCATGATAACTGCTTTGCTTTACATTGTAATTATTATTGCCAACACATCTCTCATTGCTGTTATCTGTATGAACAGAAGCTTACATGAACCTATGTACCTTTTTCTGTGCAGTCTGTTTGTAAATGAACTGTATGGTAGTACAGGGTTGTTTCCATTCCTTCTGACTCAGATCCTCTCTGACATTCACACTGTTTCTGTTTCCATTTGTTTCCTGCAGATTTTCTGTTTGTATACATATGGAAGTATACAGTTTTGTAATTTAGCCGTCATGTCTTATGACAGGTACCTTGCTATCTGTTGTCCTCTACAATATAACACACGTATGACATTGAACAAGGCGTTTATCTTTATTGCTTTAGTATGGTTGTACTCTTTTGTGAAATTTGTAATTACTTTATCCTTAAACATTCGTTTAACACTGTGTGGAAACATCATAAACAGTGTGTATTGTCACAACTACCTAGTTGTTAAGTTGGCGTGTTCTGACACTCAAGTGAATGACATTTATGGTTTGTTTGGTGTTGTTCTTACCATCTTAGTCCCTCTGCTTCTAATCCTTTTCTCTTACATGAAAATTCTGAAGATTTGTTTTTCTGGTTCCAAACAGACCAGACAAAAAGCTGTCAGTACCTGCACACCTCACCTTGTGTCTCTGTTGAATTTTTCTTTTGGCTGCTGCTTTGAGATACTTCAGAGTAGATTTGATATGACCGGTGTTCCCAGTGTGCTGCGAATCATTCTGTCTCTGTATTTTCTCATCATACAGCCACTTTTGAATCCTATCATGTATGGATTGCAAATGTCCAAAATACGAAAAACTTACAAACATCTGTTATGTTATAAAATGTTGAATGGTCACAGAGATCTGATGTGAACATGAAAAAGTGTCAGTAAATCATTTCACATCATGGTGTATTGAAATAAAATCCCAGTAATGAATTTGAATAAAATATGGCAAAAGTGGTTACAAGGATCCTTTATTGTACATATTGATTAATGATATTGCAAATGAATGCTAACATTTGTGACACTGAATTAAAATAAAACAAAATATTGTCCAAAATTACAGATTTGCCTCAGAGGTCTTTACAATCTGTACAACACATACACATATGACAAATAAAGTGCAAACATGGATCAGAGTCTCAACTAGTTAATGACCCTCCAAACTTTAGAAATCTTAATGGTTAATTTTCAGTGTCTCTATGAACTGAAATCAAGCAGATCAATCGGTCGGGCTGATGTAGCGGACAATATTCTCTTATCCCACATGTGTCAGTATCATCAGCCGATAAGTAATGAGACATCACTTAGACACAATGTCTCTCTTCTGTAGTTTTTCACCAGAGAGCACTGACAAGTTTAGTTTTCAGTTGTAAAGCTTCCTGCTCACTGTGGGCCCTGTTGTCCTGGCAGGTAGTTTCCTGACCATGAAACTGATCTCTAAATGAATCTGACAGTATCTGCTGTCCACAGCTGCTTCACACTGTATGAAACGTTTCTCCTTCAGTTCATTAAATCCCTGCAGCAGGACACATGTTGATAAATCATCACACACAGACGTCCATTGTGTTTACCTTCATTAAATCACAGCGCACACAGTCCGTATGCCCAACATCTACTCAACATGTTTTGGTGAATGGCAGAAGTTCAGTAGTAGTGGAAAAATGAAAATGGCAAACGTATAACAGAGATAGTGGACATCCTTGTCCAGTGAGCCGAGTCACTGAGAAGAGATGCAGCTTTGACGGGGTTGTGATCACGTTGTTCATTTCTTCTTTGTCTCTCCTTGCTGTTGGCGTGTTGGGCCGACTAACCGAGACTGTCCTCTCAAGAAAAACAACAGCAGCCCTCTAGCAACTCTTGTCTGTTGGAAGCCGAGGAGGAAGTAACGTTGGACTTGAACGCTGTTAATTTTCCGTTTCTTACAGACAGTCAACATTGGTTTCTTTTAACCGTGACCACGGCCGTTCCCTAACCTTAACCGAGTGATAATTATCATAATCATGATGACGAAGTCCCCTAACCTGCCTGAAGTAGTCATTTTAACCTGAACCATGATCTTTCCCTAAACCAAACCAAGTTGTTTTTGTAGCTAAACCTAACCAAACCTTAACCCAGGGTATCTGCAGGTCTTGAAAAGTCTTAAAAAAGCCTCAAATTCAGTTTACTCAAAAAAGACCTTAGAAGGTTTTATAAAATCTTAAATGTGATGGACAAAAGTCTTGAATCTTGTCTCTTGTCTGCTGAAGGCAGCAGTTACTTGTATAATGTTTCTGCAGGCTGTCGGGAGACGTTCTCCACTTCTAAACTAACAGTCAGCACCATCAGACCTGCACCAAACACCTGCTAGCTACAGTAGCTTCAAGGCTCATCAGCTCAGAGTGGGCAAGAGTTAATTTAATCAAAAACGTATATGAACTTAATGAATTATTCTTTAATTGGTCCATCAGTCCAATTTATGCCTTTTATCTGAGCCCAGGTTACATTAATTGATTAATTATATTACTAGGAATTATAGTATTCTTACTTCTATTTCATGATAACTGCTTTGCTTTACATTTTAATAGTTTTTGCCAACACATCTCTCATTGCTGTTATCTGTATGAACAGAAGCTTACATGAACCTATGTACAGGTTGTCTGTTTGTCAATGAACTGTATGGTAGTACAGGGTTGTTTCCATTCCTTCTGACTCAGATCCTCTCTGACATTCACACTGTTTCTGTTCCCTTTTGTTTCCTGCAGATTTTCTGTTTGTATACATATGCAAATGTGGAATTAGGAGAGATGGCATTCATCCCACTTTGGATGAAGCTGCTCTCATATCTAGAAATCTGGCCGAGTTCATTAGTGGCCCCAAAGCCATGACAGCTCAGAGTTCAGACCATAGACTTAATACAGTCTGTGGTCCCGACCAGGAGGCAGAGCTGCAGTCCTACACGCTTCTCTGCGCTTCCATTAGAGCAGTTACCCACCCTAAACTCCACAGAGAGGGTGTCTGCCCCCCCACCACTTAAATTATTTAAATCAAAAGTAAACAGAAGAGGAGTTACACATAAAAACCTAATAAAGACTAAAACCACCACTGCAACAGTACAACAAAATAGGAGAATTAAATGTGGACTCTTAAACATCAGATCTTTGTCATCTAATGCTGTTCTAGTAAACTAATCTAATCTAATATCAGATTATAACATTGATTTATTTTGTCTTACTGAAACCTGGCTGTGTCAGGATGAATATGTTAGCCTAAATGAATCCACTCCCCCCAGTCACATTAATACTCACATTCCTCGAGTCTCAGGCCGAGGAGGTGGAGTTGCAGCCATCTTCGACTCAAGCCTATTAATCAAACCTAAACCTAAACCTAAACTAAATTATAACTCATTCGAAAGCTTTGTTCTTAGTCTTTCACACCCAACCTGGAAAACACTACAGCCAGTTCTGTTTGTTATAGTGTACCGAGCTCCTGGACCGTACTCTGAATTTTTATCTGAATTCTCAGAGTTCTTATCAGCTTTAGTCCTTAAAACAGATAAAATAATTATTGTAGGTGATTTTAATATTCATGTAGATGTAGAAAATGATAGCCTTAGTTCTGCGTTTATCTCATTATTAGACTCAATTGGCTTCTGTCAGAGTCTACATAAACCCACTCACTGTTTTAACCACACCCTCGACCTAGTTCTTGTCTGTGGCATTGGAATTGAACATCTAATAGTCTTTCCACAGAATCCTTTTTTATCGGACCATTATTTAATTACTTTTGAATTCCTATTACTGGACTACATGCCATTAGGCAAACATTCCTACACTAGATGTCTATCTGATGGTGCTGTAGCTAAATTTAAGGAAGTGATTCCATCTGCATTTAATTCAGTTCCATGTCTCAATATAACAGATGACTCCTATGCTAACTTTAGTCCCTCCCAAATTGATCATCTTGTTGATAGTGCTGCAGGCTCACTGCGAATAACACTCGACTCTATCGCCCCTCTCAAAAAGAAGATAATAAAACAGAGGAGGTTAGCTCCATGGTAAAACCCGCAAATTAAAGCAAACATCGCGAAAACTTGAAAGGAAAAGCCGTTCCACCAATCTGGAAGAATCATGTTCAGCCTGGCAAGATAGTCTTAAAATTTATAGAAAGGCCCTCCGTAATGCCAGAGCAGGCTACTACTAATCATTAATAGAGGAAAATAAGAACAACCCCAGGTTTCTGTTCAGCACTGTAGCCAGGCTGACAGAGAGTCACAGCTCTGTTGAGCCATGTATTCCTATAGACCTCAGTAGTAACGACTTCATGAGCTTCTTTAATGATAAAATTCTAACTATTAGAGACAAAATTCAGCACCTCCTGCCCTCAGTTGGTACTGACTTATCTTCAAACACAGGAACCTTAGAAACAACTGTAAAACCTGATACATTTAGACTGCTTTTCTCCCATCAACCTTAATCAGCTAACTTCCATGATTTCCTCATCTAAGCCATCAACGTGTCTCTTAGACCCCGTCCCAACTAGGCTGCTTAAAGACGTTTTACCCTTAGCATTTATTTACTAGATGTGATCAATCTGTCCTTATTAAAAGGCTATGTGCCACAGACCTTTTAAAATAGCTGTAATTAAACCTCTTCTTAAAAAGCCCACTCTTGATCCAGGGGTTTTGTCAAATTATAGACCTATATCTAACCCTCCTTTTCTCTCTAAGATCCTTGTGTAGAAAGTCACACAACTGATTGGCGACTGCTTTCTCAACAACAAGCTGTTTGAGGATTTTCAGTCAGGATTTAGAGTGCATCATAGCACAGAGACAGCACTGGTAAAAGTTACAAATGACCTTCTAATTGCATCCGACAAAGGACTTGTCTCTGTACTTGTCTTACTAGATCTTAGTGCCGCATTCGATACCACTGACCATCACATTCTATTACAGAGACTAGAACATTTAATTGGCATTAAAGGCACCGCACTAAGCTGGTTTAAATCCTATTTATCAGATCGATATCAGTTTGTACATGTTAACGATGAATCCTCTATGCACACCAAAGTCAGTCATGGAGTTCCACAAGGTTCTGTGCTTGGACCAATTCTATTCACCTTATATATGCTTCCTTTAGGCAATATTATTAGGAAGCACTCCATAAATTTTTATTGTTATGCAGATGATACCCAATTTATCGATCAAGCCAGATGAAACTAATCAATTAGCTAAACTTCAAGCATGCCTGAAGGACATAAATACCTGGATGACCTGCAATTTTCTGATGTTAAACTCAGACAAAACCGAAGTTATTGTACTTGGCCCCGAACACCTTCGAAACACATTATCTAAAGATATAGTTTCTCTAGATGGCATTGCCCTGGCCTCCAGCGACACCGTAAGGAATCTTGGAGTTATCTTTGATCAGGATTTGTCATTTAACTCCCACATAAAACAAACTTCAAGGACTGCCTTTTTTCACTTACGTAACATTGCAAAAATCAGGCACATCCTGTCTCAAAAAGATGCAGAAAAACTAGTCCATGCATTTGTTACATCTCGGCTGGATTATTGCAACTCTCCATTATCCCCCCAATAAGTCCCTTAAGACTCTCCAGCTGATCCAGAATGCTGCGGCACGTTTACTGACAAGAACCAGGAAAAGAGATCATATTTCTCCAATATTAGTTTCTCTACACTGGCTCCCTGTAAAATCCAGAATAGAATTTAAAATCCTTCTCCTCACCTTCAAAGCCCTAAATGGTCAGGCACCATCATATCTTAAAGAGCTCATAGTACCCTATTACCCCACTAGAGCACTGCGCTCCCAGAATGCAGGGTTCCTTGTGGTTCCTAGAGTCTCTAAAAGTAAATAAAAATTTTGAAGATTTGTTTTTCTGGTTCCAAACAGACCAGACAAAAAGCTGTCAGTACCTGCACACCTCACCTTGTGTCTCTGTTGAATTTTTCTTTTGGCTGCTGCTTTGAGATACTTCAGAGTAGATTTGATATGACCAATATACCCAGTATGCTACGCATCATTCTGTCTCTGTATTTTCTCATTATACAGCCACTTTTGAATCCTATCATGTATGGATTGCAAATGTCCAAAATACAGAATACATTTAAACATGTCCTCTGTTATAAAATGTTTGCTGGTTGCAGAGATACTATGTAGGTGTAATAACATAAGTTTCTGTAAATATTTTACAATATCTTGTTTTAATTTGTTAATTTCACAAAAAAGATTGCAATATAATGGAAAACATTGCACTGTCACTGATTAATGTGAGGTATGATAAACTGAAATAAAGTTCCCTCAATGAATTTTAAAAACTTGGAAAACATGACATGAACTCAGACTCAGTGCGAAATGTTGAGTGGTTGATTGCATTTCTTGTATTTGTTTCAGACATCAACCCCTTATATTGTTATATGGATAACAAAAATTATGAGACTAATTCACAGCAGTGCAAATGTCAAAGCAACAGCACTCCCTAAACAGATTTTTCTGTGTACCTTGGTGATGCTGTGTGGGTTTGCAGTGTTCGACTATGTCCCTGATGTGGCCCCTCTGTTATTCAGCTTTTGTTAGAGTATGAGGTTGTGAATCCAGCAGTGGCAGAGCCAGGGAGTTAGTGCTTTCATCATCAACATTAACATAGAGAAAGGTTGGAATAGGCTGCTTCTGAAAGGTGAGGGGAGTATGTAAGTTACAGAGCTTGAATGATAAAGAACTTGTCACTTGTGCACCCCATTCAACATTTTTACCAAACCTCTTACTTTAAGTCCTTAACGGCTGTACACGGCCAAATATACTCAACTTTTCTACAGACTCATTGTGCGCCTAGATATGTGCATATCATTTATTCGAAAAGAAATAAGTTCACTCTGAGGTGTCCAGAAAATAATGCATGAGGTGGAGGCTGAGAATGTCATGATGTAAATCAAAGGGGTGTTTCCTCCTCCAAGTCCACTATTGTCTATGTGGACACGTGGGAGTCCATTCTGACTACCAGGCCCTGACACCAGCTGACCTCTCCACCCAGAAACAGTTTGCCCATTCTACAGGAAGCCTTGAGGTGGTTGTGAAAGGAGCACTACTATGTGTGAGGGGCCAAATGTTAAGGAAACAGGGCAACCTTCGACAAAATTTCAAATTCAATTTTATTTATATAGTGCCTAATTATATCAGAAGCAATACATTTGTAATTTGTCCTGTTCTTCACAGTTCATGCACAGGATGATCAGAGCTGATAGAAAGTCCACTTGGATCAACTCTTAGAATATAGATGGACTGAATATAATTTAGACCCGCCCTGACTCGGGTCCTGGCTTGGGTCTTGGTTACTAAGAACCATGTGGACTTGTGAAGACCTTTGGTGTCAACAGTGTGCCTACTCACAACTAAGGGTCTGCCAGTGGTGTTGGCTGCCTGAACAACAGATAAATGGACTGCTCCTAGCAACCAAAAGAGAAAGGAAACAACTCAAGGGCCAGGTGGGATGTAAAATTCTAGCCTCATGTCTTAGCCCCTTTCTGAAAGCAGATTTTGCTGCTGTATGAGCTAGCCGTGTTGGGTCACACATGCTTTGTGGACTGTTGATATACCCCTGAATGTGTGGATACATAATATACAAATATGCACAGGGTGTGCAAATTCTGATAACTGGCATATGTAATTTGTGTGTGTAGAAATCGTTGATACATCTGGTACCTCAACACTTATTTTGAAGTGTAATATGGCGATATACATATATATGCCTTGAGGTTTCTCCGTTTTCCCACCTAAGCATTAATTTCCCCTAGCTAAAGTTTGGGGTCCACCAGGCAATTCCCTCTGTAAGTTCCCATCCAGAGACTCTCAGAAGGACCAATAGTATGTCCTGCTGTTTGGTGCATAAGCACAGACAACATTGTCACCCTTCCTCTATTTGACAGTCAGTCCAAAGAAACAACCCTCTGAGACTGATTATCTTCACTTGCCTGGTCCATATCCAGGAGTTTGGTTCCTGGGCCAGTGCTGTACATAGAGGTGAGCAAAACCACTGTATACCCAGTTGGTATTACTCAACCTCCTCCACTAGTTCAGGCTATTTCCCTACCAAAGAGAAGGCCGCCAGAGAGGCCAAAGCCTGGCTCCGGAAGGGGACCTCACTTCTGGTCTTCAAATTGCTTATAGTCTTGCCATGGGAGATTCTGCCAGAAGGTGGTGACCCTACAAATGAGACAGCTTTCAGGGTGACGGGAACAGGTCAACCCCTCCACTCTGACAATGTGTTGAGCCGAGGTGCTGCCAGAGATTAATTCTGAAGGATGGTGACACAAACATGGATGGATGGATGATTGATCACTCTCACTTGATTAGTATATAAACATCTGAGGGAGAGGGGTTGATGCCCAAAAGCTAGACAGTGACTGGAAAGGGGTCTAAGTCCAAAGAGGAAAATCTCACTACCATAAAATATATGAATATATATGAAGTTCGCATTTCCCAGTAAATGCTAAACTAATAGGCCAAGTGGCAAGAAAGTAAATAAAGCAAATATACCTTTATTTTATATTGAGCTGTCTTGTCAATAATTTCAACCTCTTAAAAGTTATTTTTCATCAATTAGAATCAGTATCAGTATTTGGGTCCTTTGATAATGAGGTCCATCCTGCTCCTGTGGGCGTCTCTTGACTTTTTCTCCTGAGTTTTGAGAAGCAGAATCAGAGTTTCAGTTCAGTTAGGAGGGACTCAGTCTGACTGATATCAGGACACCAGATGAATGTGAGGATTCACAGTGTCAGAAACTGTGTTGTTTACTGTCTCACCAAAACATTCTGTTGACTTTTAAATAAGAGATTGGTAAGTGTAAGGTATTTGTCATGACTGCTCCTGAAAATGAATTTCTTTAATGAAAGAAAACTAGATATTATTTAGGAGTGCTTGAGGTCTATGTGGGTAATTTAGTTTAGATTACTTCAATATTTGTGGAAATGTAATATGATTAGTACAATTAGTTCTACCTGCAAACAGTATTATGATTGCTTTACAAGCCAAAAAGACGATCATGGTAAACTCAACTCAGATTTCATACTTCACATTCAGTGCCTACTTTGACAGCTCCCATTTAAGATATTTATTTTTTGTGATTGTTATGTCTTTATATACTTTAACTGTTTGTGCCAATGTTTTGCTCATTGCTGTCTGTTCATCTGTATGAACAGAAGCTTACATGAACCTATGTACCTTTTTCTGTGCAGCCTGTTTGTAAATGAACTGTATGGTAGTACAGGGTTGTTTCCATTCCTTCTGGTTCAGATCCTCTCTGACATTCACACTGTTTCTGCTCCCTTTTGTTTCCTGCAGATTTTCTGTGTGTACTCTTATGGAAGTGTAGAATTTGCCAATTTAGCCATCATGTCTTATGACAGATACCTTGCTATCTGTTATCCTCTACAATATAACACACGTATGACATCTAACAAAGTTGCCATGCTTATTGCTCTAAGTTGGTTATCCCCTTTTCTTGCAATTGTTGTTTTGATATCCTTAATTGTCCCTTTACAGCTGTGTGGGAACATTATTAATAAAGTGTACTGTGACAACTACTCCATTGTTAAACTGGCATGTTATGACACAACAGTCAATAACATTTATGGACTCGTTGCCACTTCTATCACAATCCTATGTCCTGTATCTCTAATCCTTTACACTTACATGAAGATTTTTAAAATTTGTTTTTCTGGTTCTAAACAGACGAGACAAAAAGCTGTTAGTACCTGCACACCGCACCTTGCTTCCCTCTTGAACTTTTCTTTTGGTTGTTTCTTTGAAATATTACAGAGCAGGTTTAATATGAACAGTGTACCCAAAATGTTGCGAATATTTTTATCATTATACTTCCTTACATGTCAACCCCTTTTCAACCCTGTTATGTATGGACTGAATATGTCCAAAATCCGTATCATATGTAAGTCTGGTCTTTGCTGAAATGTAGGACGTCTAACACATTTTGTCAGCTTGAACAGTGAGGGAAAAACATATGCACAAATGTGCATAATCTTTGTGGTCAGTTTTAAATGATTCACAATAAGAATTTTCATCTTGCTCTAAAAAGATCTAAAAGGTTCAATAGAGATAAACATTTTAATTTTTTAGTAGTTTACCAAAGTAACTTTGTGTCATTTGTCAATTCAATAACTAACCCAAACTAGCTGAAGAAAATAAAACTCATGACTTAACCTCACTGAAGATATAAATATTTGAGGGGGAAAGGAATTTTGCTTTCCACTGGTGAACACATTCGTTTTTTATACTACCTGTGCTACTGTGAATCATAGTCAGAACGTTTTGTGTGTTGTGTGGGTAAACAGATTATAATAAATATTAATATATACAAACTTTGAATAGTATATGAAAATATAAACAACCTAGATCTAATGCTAATCCTTGTATTAATGCCACTATGTGTAGTGACTTTGCGCATAGAATGCTGTTGATTTATTATGTTTTATGTGCAGCTGTTTAAGCACCTGAGCAAACTGATGGGATGTGGAATTGGAACCTTGGTCAGACTGTAAGGCTCACACAACTACCAGTATCAGTTTTGGATGAAAACGGCAACACAGACTTGAGAATGAAGGAATCTTACACTCCAGTGTCTCTTAAGGCCAGTTCAGATTTGCAACGAGACGAGTTGAAACTTGCAGCTACTTGCAACGTGCCGTTCTGCACCGCTCTGAAACCTGCCAGTCTACACCAAAGCGACTAGACGAGACAGCGTATCATTTCCATAGCAACGACTCTTTGTACTTCCATTGTAACTGCCGGCTTTTCAGGCATTTTTTGCAGCTGAATATAATTTGTAGCGTCTTAAAATATGAATGACGATAGTGATAGTGAGTTACTTGCTACAGATGCATTTTAAGTATCGATGAAATGGCGAAAACATAAAAAACTGAGAGGGTCGAGAATTTGGAGCCGTCCAGGGGAGCTTCAACAGAATACCCAGGGGGCTTATGCAAATTTATGCCGTGAACTTGAGACAGGAGATCTCCCCTCTTCCCTCAATTTCTCCCGTCTGTTCCCGGAGCAGTTCCATCGTTTAGAGGAGTGGGTGTCACCTCTAATCAGCAGAGAAAACACTATCAAGACAGCATTTCAGCAGGAGAACGGCTGATGATAACGCTGCGCTTCTTGGCGACAGGTGAGCTACAGCCCATAGATAAAAGAAGTTACATGACTGACTGAGACAAGAGGGCAGATTCAACAATTAAACAAAATTAAAAGTATCCTCCTGACTCTGCCATAACAACTACAAGCTACTCTATTTTTCTTGCTCTTGCTTTTTCATTAGTCATTTAGTACATTATTTCATTACTGTATTAATAATCAGTGTAATAAAGAAAGTAGGCTATACTTAATCGAGCTGATTGGCTGTTGAAACAAGTGACGTGCCTTATGTTCTAAAACCAGCCGCTGGCAATTTGACAAGCTGAGTCGCAGGCGACGCCATCAGCCGGTTTGAGTCAAGCTGAGACGGGCCGGTTCACACTGCTGTAACTTCTCCCTGTGACGTTCTAAAATGGTTTCGTCTCGTCGCGAATCTTTGGTCTGAACTGGGCTTTAGAATTTTTATGAGAACCTGCCCACCACTTCTACCAATGAGACCAACCCATCTGATATGAAGGCAGAGTAATCAACTGGAGGAGACACCAGGCCAGTACGGGACTGCAACTGACCAAATGCCCTGCGCTCAACAGATGTTATGAAGGAGCACCCATAACGGCAGGTTTCACCTGACTGGAGGACTTCCTTGCTTTCAGCAGTGGACACTCATTTATCCCAGTTCCCCCTCGCCTAAAGGCTAGTTCAGACTAAAGATACGCGACGAGACAAAACCGTTTTAGAAAAGTTGCAGCGGTGTGAACTGGCCCGTCTCAGCTCGACTCAAGCTGGTGGATGGCGTTGCCTGTCAGCTTGTAGCAAAGTCAGCTGGTCATCTTGACCCTCTCATTTTTTTATGTTTTTGCCGTTTCATCAATACTAGAAATTCAGCTGTAGCAAGTAACTCACTATCACTATCCTCATTCATGTTTTAAGACGCTACAAATTATATCCAGCTACAAAAAGCCTGAAGCCTGAAAAACTGGTAGTTAGAACAGTACAGTGTCGTTGCTATGGAAACGATAGTCGCATTGGTGTAAACTGGCAGATTCCAGAGTGCAATGTGTTGGTCTGCAACAAATAGTTGCAAGTTTCAACTCATCTCGTCATAAACAGTACCTACTGTACATGTGCTAGAATGAAAATGTGCATATATATATATATGCAATATTTTTGTCATTATACTTTCTCACTTGCTAGCTGCTTTTTAACCCCATACTTTATGGACTTAAACTGTCTAATGTACGTAGCTTGTGTAAGTCTTTTTGAGCTCATTTTTTGAGCTTCAATAAATGAAAAATCTGAAAACACAGATGCTTTGACAAGAGGTGTTTATTAATTGAATATTAGTAACCAGTTTTTACAAGTTTTAAAAATACATTTCTAAATCAACTTTTGCCACTACAAGGAGATTCCTTAAATGTATTCTCAGAGTGACTGTCTGTATGTTTAAAGGCCAATCAGATTGAGAGATTTTTAGTAATAATGTAATTTGTTCTTGGTTAATGAATTAATAAAAAATTTATTTTTTTAGCAATTATTTTGCATCTGTTATGGTTAATTAGATAATTATGATCAGCTGTGATAGATAGAGTTTACTTGAGCATGACGCATGTAGGAAATGTGTGCTGAACGGGATATCGGTACAGTCTTTGACCTCATGTTAGACTCAGCAATGTTGCTGTGTGTTTTTTGTTTGTTAAAAGTTAATTCAGCTGAAATGAAGGCAACACTATCTGCGACTGTGGCGCTGTGATTTGGACTGTTCCACGTGTGAGTCATGAACTCTGACATCTTTGCCCTGTAAAGGTGTCAGAGTTTAAAACAAGTGTAAAAGAACAGGCCGCTACAGGCCCCATGACACTGACTTTGAAAGGTAACACCAAGCAGGGCAGAAACGGTCTAAAACAGATTTATCTACTATAAATAAAACAAACTTTTAAAAATATCCCTTTCTACTGACCTATCTTTTCAAAATTGTTGGTAGTTTTAAATATTTTTCTTTTTTTAGCTGACATCACATAGCAACCAGTATCAATCATGGTTGATAATGAGGTCAGAGTGCTGCTATGAAAAGTTTTAAAGAAGCAAAAGCAGAGGTTCAGTCCTGTTAGGAGGGGCTATGACTGCATCAGGACGACAGATGAATGTTAGGATTCACACAATGTTATGAACTGTGTTCTTTAATTTCTTACCCAAGCATTATACTGACTTTCAATAATACAATGGGAAGTTTAGTTAATGTGTCACATTGGTTTTATGAAAATTAATTTCTTAACTGTTAGCAGACTAGGTAATCCATCCTCTACAGAGTTTAACTGATGTGTTACAGTGAACCGAAATGAGGATCATGATGAACTCTACACAGATTTCATATTTTACACTTGCTGCCTTCTTTGACACCGGGATTTTCAAATATTTATTTTTCATGATTGTTAAATTTTTATATATATTAATTATTTGTGCTAATGTTTTGCTCATTGCTGTTATCTTTATGAACAGAAGCTTACATGAACCTATGTACCTTTTTCTGTGCAGCCTGTTTGTAAATGAACTGTATGGTAGTACAGGGTTGTTTCCATTCCTTCTGACTCAGATCCTCTCTGACATTCACACTGTTTCTGTTTCCATTTGTTTCCTGCAGATGTTCTGTGTGTATACATATGCAAGTATACAGTTTTGTAATTTAGCCGTCATGTCTTATGACATATCTTGCTATCTGTTGTCCTCTGCAATATACCACACGTATGGCACCTCACAAAGTTGCTTATTGCTCTAATATGGTTATACCTATTTATTGAAGTTGCTGTCATGATATCTTTGAGTTCCTCTTTACAGCTGTGTGGGAACATCATTAACAAAGTTTACTGTGACAACTACTCTATTGTCAAACTGGCATGTTATGACACCAGAGTAAATAACATTTATGGTCTTATTGGCACAAGTATTATAGTCTTTGGTCCTGCACTTTTAATCATTTACACTTATATAAAGATTCTTAAAATTTGTTTTTCTGGTTCTAAACAGACCAGATAAAAAGCTATTAGTACCTGCACACCTCACCTTGCTTCGCTCCTGAACTTTTCAGAACAGTGTACCAAACATGTTGCGCATTTTTTTATCATTGTACTTTCTCACTTGTCAGCCACTCTTTAACCCTGTACTTTATGGACTGAAAATGTCTAAAATACGTAGCTTATGTGAACATCTTGTCTTTGGTAAAATGTAAACTACTATTAAAGTCGAGATGAAACTGCATTTTGAGAGTATGTAGCTTCCGTATCGTGACGTACTTCCGGCGAGACATAAGGTTGGGAGGAATTTGAATCACTGTAATTATCCATGTTTGTTACGACACAGACACTTTTAAACATTCAAATAAGAGTTGGATGCTAGCCTCCATTCAATCATAGAGGACTACTCGCCTCCTTCAACACCTTCATCACCCCCGTTAGGTGGAGGAAGACAAGGGAGAGGATGAATATTTCATCCTTGGAGTGAGTAAATCTTAGCTCTGCGCCACTAAAAGTTGAAAATTGATTGATGGTGAATGTCTTGATATTATTGGTTGAAATTGGTTGGTTCAAGCTTACGTAAGCACACATCATATTTTGTTTTACAGGAAGACAACATGATTGGATTTTGACATAAGAATACAAAGAAATTGACTTTTTGTATTTCTTTTGGCATATATTGTTAAATAGGTGCACAGTATGACTGGGGATGTGATCTAAAAGGGTTAAGACTTTTCATTTCATTTAGACTGTAAAAATCATCTAATATAATATAAATCATTTTACTGTAGAAGTAAAAGAAGTCCTTTCCTAAGGATTGCTTTGTTTTGGCGTAGGTTTCTACTTTTATCAGAGAGCGTGTACTGCTGCTACATCATTAATAATAGTAGTAGTAGTAGTAGTAGCCAATGAAGGCCCTGAGCTGAACTACATAAAATAATGTGTAAAGTACATTAGTCCCCCAGCAGAATTGTGGAATCCCTAGGTGGCGCCCTCTCCAGGACCCCACGCAGAGATTCCAAGAAGGCCAGATACTCTGAACTGTTGTTTGGTGCATAAGCACAGACAACGGTCAGAGCCTTTCTCCCAGGAACCCTCTAGTTCACTGGGGAAAACTCATATGTAGAGGCAGTTGGGGGCTCATGAGTATACCCACTCCCACCTGGCACCCTTCATCCTGGGCAAGTCTGGAACAGGAGAGAGTCCTGCTCCAGAGCCGGTACTATGGGTAGGGTAGGGTTGAGCCCAACTATATCTAAATCGTATTACTCCACCTCACCCTTCCCCAGCAACTCCGCCTCCTTCTCCAACAGAAAGGTTGCATTTCACATTCCTAGAACCTTTTTTTGTAGCCTGGGGTCAACATGCCAAGGCCACCGCCTTTGCCTCCTGCCCAAATGACCTTACCCTTAAATCAAGCCCCATGGTATTCCTTCGGGCTAAGTGCGGCCAGGCCCCGTGGTTGTAGGCCCGGCTACCAGGTACTCACAGGTAAGCTCCCTTCTCAGGCTTGGCTCCAAGTCAGGGTCCCGTTCTCCCTAATCAATGCACAAGGTAGTTTGCTTTCAAAGTTGCCCTCCATAATTGATCTGGAGCTGCTCTTGGTCTGACCCTTTGCCTGCCTGGGATCAGTTTTCCTTGTGTGACCCCACAAGGAGCTACTACTACTACTACTGATAAAGCAGAGACTGCACACTTATGCTTGCTTAGCAATGCTTGGCAAAAAAATTTATAATTAGGACATGTTGTTGCTGCTGTTTTTTAATTGAATTTTATTATTTTCTCAGTCTTCCCTCCTTCTTCTGTCTCTTCTTTATCACCTATAAATATACACACCAATCTGTAAAAGCGCTTTGGGAACCATTAAGGTTGAAAAACGCTATATAAGTGAAGTTACCATTACCTGTTGTGAGGACATCAAAGCAGTGGACCAGTGAAGCTATGGAGGATCTTTATGTGTGCTTGGATTGTACTGACTGGGATGTTTTCAGGACTGCTACAATGCTCTGGATGAGTTCACAGAGGCTGTGACGTCCTACATCAGCTTCTGTGAGGACTGCTGTGTACCATCATGCACCAGGGTGAGTTATAACCATGACAAACCCAGCTAAGCTCAGACAGCTAAGGTTGCAAAAGGAAGAAGTGTTCAGGGGTGGGGACGGACAGGTTTAAAGAGTCAGTACAGCTTTAGCAAGGTGATACGAGAAGCTAAACGACTGTACTCAGAGAAACTCCAACACCAGTTCTCAGCCAACGACTCTGCTTCTGTCTGGAGGGGGCTCAGACAGATCACTAATTACAAACCTAAAGCCCCCCACTCCATTAACGAGTTTTACTGTTGCTTTGAAAAAAAATGGGACAGTCCTTGGCTCCAGCCCACCCGCTCCTCCTCCCCCACCTGAGTAGGGGCCTGGGCCTCTCCGCAACTGCCCACCTCAGAGGCCCCCACCTCCCCTACCATAGTGATGACTCTCTCTGTCCAGAAGAGGGACATTCACTGGCTTTTCAAGAGGCAGAACCTGGAAAGAAGCTGGGCCAGACTCTGTCTCTCCATCCACCCTGAAACACTGTGCTGATCAGCTGTCTCAAGTGTTCAGACATCTTCAACACCTCACTGGAGATATGCCATGTGCCAGCCTGCTTCAAAACCTCATCACCGTCCCCAAAAAAACAGGGACCATAGGACTTAACGACTACAGACCCGTCGCCCTGACCTCTGTGGTAATGAAGTAATTGACACCTTGAGTTGTCACACCTCATATCCATCACCGATCCACTCCTGGGGATACATGGCTCTGACTTCCGGTCCATCAGCACCAGATCCCCTGCCAAAGACAATGATGATGCACTTCTACACCGCCATCATTGAGTCCATCCTCACCTCCTCCATCACCATCTGGTACACTGCTGCCACTGCCAAGGACAAGGGCAGACTGCAGGGTATCATTTGCTCCGCTGAGAAGGTGTTTGGCTGCAATCTACCCATCCCTCCATGACCTGTACGCCTCCAGGACCCTGAGGCGAGCAGGAAAGATTGTGGCCGACCCCTCCCACCCCGGACACAAACTGTTTCAGACACTCTCCTCCGTCAGGAGGCAGCAGTCCATCAGGACCAGAACCTCACACCACAAGAACAGTTTCTTCTCATCTACCGCTGGCCTCATCAACAAGGCCCTGGACCCCCACTGACTCTCAGACTCTGATTCTGATTAGTTTAAAGATTGTAACCAGCTACAAGGCCTCTAAACATACTTTTATTGAACATTTTTTTTGTTGATTTTTGTTGAAATCACTCTTTATTTCTTTGATCTTATATTAGTAGAATTGATTTTACCTATTTATTATTGTCCATTTAATATATTTTGCTGCCTTGTGTGAAAGACGGTGTTTTGTAGTTTTGAAAAGTGCGCTGTGTAAATAAATATAATGCACTTTTTTATGTGTCATATACTGTATGTTTTTAATGTCCATATTTCTTGCATCTGTCTCTTTGTGCTTTTATTTTCATCTCTTGTATAAAAGATGCATCTTTTATACAAACTTAACAAATTACAAATTTGACAATTTGTGACTCAAAGATTCACACCATTAAACCAACCTTTGTTTAGATTTTTTTTTTTTTTTAAACGTATAATTCTTACATTTATCACCCACATTATATACACATGCTATTGTCAAAGCATACATTTTTCAGATTAATTTCATGTTATTGAAGTTGAGGAAATAAACTACATGACTTTCAATATTACTACCTTACCTTTTACCAAAGAGAAGACTTTTACATATGATGTGGATTTTTGTCAAATTCAATCCATATAGTACAGGGTTGAAGAGTGGTTGGCAAATAAGAAAGTATAAAGATAAAAAAGTGCGCAACATAATGGGGGCTTTGCTCATATTAAACCTGCTCTGTACTATTTCAAAGAAACACCCAAAAGAAAAATTGAGCAAAGAAGCAAGGTGAGGTGTGCAGGTACTGACAGCTTTTTGTCTGGTCTGTTTGGAACCAGAAAAACAAACTTGAAGAATCTTCACGTAAGTGTAAACAATTAGTATTGTGAGACCAAATACTACAGTGAAAGTGTAAATGAGTCCATACACATTATTGACTGTAGAGTCATAGCATGCCAATTTCACAATAGAGTAGTTGTCACAATACAATCTGTCAATAATGTTACCGCACAGCTGTAAAGAGGCATTCAATGATATCATTACAACAATTGCAAGAAGAGGGAATAACCATGTTAGAGCAATAAGCATGGCAACTTTGTTAGATGTCATACGTGTGGAATATTGCAGAGGATAACAGATAGCAAGGTATCTGTCATAAGACATGACGGCTAAATTATAAAACTGTACATTTGCATATGTATACAAACAGAAAATCTGCAGGAAACAAAAGGGAACAGAAACAGTGTGAATGTCAGAGAGGATCTGAGTCAGAAGGGATGGAAACAACCCTGTACTACCATACAGTTCATTTACAAACAGACTGCACAGAAAAAGGTACATAGGTTCATGTAAGCTTCTGTTCATACAGATAACAGCAATGAGCAAAACATTAGCACAAAGAATTAAAATATATAAAGACATAATAATTATGAAAAATAAATATTTAAAAAACCCGATATCAAAGTAGGCACCAAAAGTGAAATATGAAACGTGTGTAGAGTTGATCATGATTTCACGACACACCAATTCAAGTTTGCAAGGATGAACAATTTGAAATGTTACATTTTTTAGTAGATTTGTAGAAATCAACTAGTTTAAATTTGCACTTATTTTGAATTCAATACATTAACACACAATCAGTATTCAGCCTGCGAACAGTAAATAATTTCTTACAAAAACATGTGACTGGTTCTCCAAACTTAAACTTTCCCTTATTTAAAGTCAATATAATGTTTAGTCGTTTAGAAACTACAGAACACAGATTATTACATTGTGTGAATCCTCACATTCATCTGCTGTCCTTCTGTAGTCATGCTTAGACTAAGACTAAGCTGGTAATCTGCTTCTGCTTCTTTTAAACCTTTCAGGTCAGGTGATGTGCACATCAGCAGTCTGACCTCATCACCATAGGACACATCTAACTGGTGTCTGAAAAAAACACTTCCTCTAGCCTATAGAAAAAACACAGGTCAGTAAAAACAAAAATCACTATAATGATGAGGGAAAATTAACAACTATTTTGATAACATAGTAATCATTTAAGTCATTTTTCAATATCAATGATATAATGATATAATAACTTTATAACTACTAAGAATTTTGTAATACTTTGAAGAAACAACCAAAAGAAAGGTTGAGCAGAGAAGTGAGCTGAGGTGTGCAGGTACTGACAGCTTTTTGTCTGGTCTGTTTGGAACCAGAAAAACAATTAGATTTGAGTTTTAGAGTGTGGTAAACGTGTCAGAGCATGCCACTTCCTCCTACAATGTAAAACATTCAATGAAATAAGGGGAGGACTCATCTGTAATGATGACTGTTTTTGCATTGATATCAATACTACATGTATTTGGATGTGTCTACAATATCAATGATGGAGTGGAAAGCAATATACAGGCAACCAGAAAAGAGCACGAAGCAGCTAGACTCAACAGGCCCACTCGCTCACTGCTCTCCAGACAATGACCTGCTCTATTCACACATGGGCTCAATCAGACATTACATGGACTTTGTACTAGGGAGCTGGGAGGGTAAAGTCCAGTTAATGTCCGGTTCAACTGATTCGAACATTTGCATTCACACATACAGCTCGTCCAGGTAATGTCCAGAAAACTTCAGGGTAGCAGTGCATGTGTGAATATGGCTGAATTACTCTGTTCCTACATACGATCCATAACATTATCATCTCAATATGGCTACTGTACCCTTTCATCCTTCCCTTAACATAAACCATTCATCAGCACGCACGCGCGCGCGCGCACACACACACACACACACACACACACACACACACACACACACACACACACACACACACACACACACACACACACACACACACACGTATTAAAGCACCGCCTACTGACCAATCAATTCTCTTGGAAAATGACATCACCAATAGAAGATCCCGTGGAGCTTGGTGCGCGGATCGTGAGAGGAACTTTTTTTATATGAGAGAGATAGATTCTGACTTGTCAACTTCTTGCAAGAAATGTCAAAACCATGTCATTGTATTTTTGTATTCCGATATCATCCTACAACAGAGACTGATGAAGCACTAAAGCTTTGTACTTGTACTTACTGCTTTGAATTGTGGTTTTATATTTATTTTTGATTTGCTCCAAGTCTGTTTGACACCGCCGGGGTTGCAGCTGAAAGAATCAGGCTAAAACTGTCATATACTGTACGCCATAGAAATACATCTAACCAAGACATTCATTTAATGGAATACACAAATGTAATTATAGTCAGATCTACGCGTGCCCCAATGACAGGGCAGTGATATTATGAGCCTGTTAACGCATTCACGCAGTCAGCTGTCCTTCCTGCATTCAGCAGCTGCAGCTGTGTTGCTTTTAGCCTGGTGTGCCTGATGTGTTTAACTTCTTTGTATTTCTCTAATATTACAGTTTGCTCTTCGTTGGTAAAGTATGCTGCTCTGCTGCCAGCACACCTGTCATGTTTGTGATTGGTCATATGCTGCAAACCCCGCCCCTTTTATGTGAACACCTCATGGCTAGATTAGGAAACCCCGGGTTGATTTACTGAGTTGATAACCAGCGTCGTGTGACCGCTTAGTGTGACTGCGGTTGTTAGGCTCAGTGATGCCAGATAATGAACATCCACTGTTTTAACAACGAACCCTCACGTGCAGCTTTTCTGCTTTCTCCTTCTAGGCAGATGACCACCCACCCAGAGCCTGGTTCTGGTTCTAGTTCTGGTTCTGGTTCTGCTCAAGGTTTTTACCTGTTCAAAGGGAGTTTTTCCTTGCCACTGTCGCCTAGTGCTGCTCATGGTGGGAACTGTTGGGTCTCTGTAAATATAAAGAGTCAGTCTAGACCTGCTCTATATGAAAAGGTGCCCTGAGATAACTTTGTTAGGATTTGGCGCTATATAAATAAAACTGAACTGAATTGAATTGAATTAAAATGTGAAAACAGTTCTGTTTATACTACATTGGATGTCTTTGTTGGTGGCTGTGTTCACACATGCACAGTCATATATTTTGGGATGCACACAGACGTTGCAGACATAGGCTAATTAGTAATAAAGTAAAGTATAATTTCAGCCTTAGTGTAATCTCCAGAGGCAGTCGTTCAAATCACGCAAATCTCCTACTTTCTACATGTTGTATACCTGTAAACTCTACAATAATTGATCAAGGCAGCCACTTTCACTATTTGCTTTCCAGTTTTACTAGGGGCATATAGAGATGATAAGAGAAATATGAAACTCTAAATAAAAGTAATGCTGTTATACTTCCTCTCCTGTATCCTCCTCATGGAGTGTATTTAAAATGAACTTCAGTCAGCCCGCTAAGTTCAGTTTCTGGATCTTCTTTCAGAATCTTTTTACAACTTCATATCCACCTTGCGTTTATAACAAGTGAAGAGAAACCTTGTTTTCACTGTATTCTACCTGCTCAGCATTTCTTTATGGGCTCTCAATGAGTAACAATTCAAGAATTAAAAACTATAGCCCTAGTTACCCGAGGTGCCCTAGTCAGTTGAGGTGCAACCTCAACTTCAATGTTGTTATAACCCTCATTTGCTGTTTTTAATTTAATTTTATTATTATTATTTGCTCAGTCTTCCCTCCCTCTTCTGTCTCTTCTAATGGGAATAACAGCCCAATCAGAATATAAAGGCCTCATGTAACCACCTCAATCAGAAGAGACTGACCTGATCCAGCCTGATGGGGTGGCTGTGGCTCAGGAGGTAGAGCGGGTCGTCCATTAATCCCTATGGAGGCCTGCCCCTTGCATGGCAGCTCTGTCACCAAGCACTATATTAGATGGTTTAGACGGGGTCTTTGATAATCCATTCAATAGGAAAATATTAGCTCCTAATAACCATGTAAATGCTTAATCTGATTGTTTCTCTCTGGTTGGAATAAATCTCTTCTTTCTGTGCATGTTTGTCCCATGTGGGGGGAACATCAGGTGACTGAACGAGTTTCCAGGATGGACAGAAACCAAACTGCTCTGTGGCTGAAACACCTTAAAAGATTTTAGGATTGTTGAACGCCTCAATGGTCAAAAGGCTCCAAACAACGAGTTCAAACAAGAGTTTGAAAAGATGTACGAAGCCGAAAAACACCCCAATTTTTTCTTCTTCTGTTATATTTCCAGCAGATTAGACACTTCACAGCGGTACCACTGTGCGCATGTCAAAGAGTTATATTCTGATTAAATGCACGTAAACACACATCTTATCGGATCACTTTATTTAGTGTCCATGTAAACAGTTAAGTTGGAATCTCTAATCAGAATGATTACAATCGTGTTGAAGAAATATATCTATCTTTTTTATTTTTTATTCATTGTTTTTTGTTGTTGATTTGTTTTGTCTATATTTCTGTCTCCGTCTGTTCCTTGTATTGTATGTTGCCCCTCTGTTTGTGTTTATATACTGCCTCTTGCACCAATAATAAAACAAATAAGAATTCAAAACTAAAATGCAACTTTAAAGTACCAGGTTAGGTTGAGGTTAAGTTATGTTGTCTTTACAGTTATTTTCCTGAGCTATTTTTTCAAAATTGGAAACAGTAGGTGCATTTGTCTTTTTCCCCTAATGTTAATAATTAGAGTCGGTTAGTGGTTGCTCTGATAATGACATCAGACTGCTGCTGTGAGCGTCCCCTGATTTTAAAAGGTTAAAAGAAGCAGAAGCAGAGTCTCGGCTCAGTTAGGAGGGACTCAGTCTCACTGCAACAGGTGAATGTCATAAACTAAGTTTTGTTATTTCTAATCTAAACATTATATTGACTTTAAGGCGGGGAAGGGTAAGTTTGGGGTTTCCTTTGCAATTGTTTTCTTGATAATCTGTTTTGCGTCATTACACTGAATTCTGTTTATGTAGCAGGATCATGATAAACTCCACACAGGTTTCATATTTCACACTTGGTGCTTACTTTGACACCGGGGTTTTAAAATACTTGTTTTTCATGATCGTTATGTCATTATATATTCTAATTATTTGTGCTAATGTTTTGCTCATTGCTGTTATCTGTATGAACAGAAGCTTACATGAACCTATGTACCTTTTTCTGTGCAGTCTGTTTGTAAATGAACTGTATGGTAGTACAGGGTTGTTTCCATTCCTTCTGACTCAGATCCTCTCTGACATTCACACTGTTTCTGTTCCCTTTTGTTACTTGCAGATTTTCTGTGTGTACTCTTATGGAAGTATAGAATTTTTCAACTTAGCCATCATGTCTTATGACAGATACCTTGCTATCTGTTGTCCTCTGCAATATAATGCAGTTATGACTCATAACAAGACTGCCATACTTATTGCTCTGTCATGGTTATATTCTTCTCTTGTATGTTTTCTTCCATTATCATTGAGTGCCGTTTTACAGCTGTGTGGAAACATTATTAACAAAGTGTACTGTGACAACTATGCCATCGTTAAACTGGCATGCTCTGACACTACAGTCAATAACATTTATGGACTTATTGGCACTTCTATCACAATCTCATGTCCTGTAACTCTGATCTTTTACACTTACATTAAGATTCTTCTAGTTTGTTTTTCTGGTTCCAAACAGACCAGACAAAAAGCTGTCAGTACCTGCACACCTCACCTTGCTTCTTTGCTCAACTTTTCTTTTGGGTGTTTCTTTGAAATAGTGCAGAGCAGGTTTAATATGAGCAATGTACCCAATATGTTGCGGATATTTCTATCCCTATATTGGCTTGTATGCCAGCCTCTCTTCAACCCCTTACTCTATGGCCTGAATATGTCGAAGATCCGTATCATATGTAAAAGTCTGATTTTTGCTTAAATGTAGTCCACTAACACTCATCCCAGATATTTGCTGATTTGATTTAAATTTGTTGTGCTTACCTACTGTCCATTTTGTCATAGGATGGAGAATAATGTAATTTCAAGGAGCAAAGAGAACATACAGCAGCACAATGCAAGTTCCACAAAGAGATGTAAAGTAATAATAATAATAATAATAATAATAATGATAGCAATAACAGTAATAACAGCAGCGACTGTTGAGCAGGAACACGGGGGCAGCAGGCGGCCTGCAACCATAGATCCAGACTCTACAGCTCCGGAGGCAGAAACACCTGCAGAAAGCAACAGAAGGAGAGAGAAAGGGGAGAGAAAGCACACAACTACGGGAAGAAGTTGAGTTAGTAACAAGCATTGATGGGATATGAGGGCGTACAGATGGAGAGGAAGAGGAGGAGAGAGGAGCTCAGTGCATCATGGGAAGTCTCCCGGCAGTCTAGGCCTATAGCAGCATAACTAAGGGGTGGCTCAGGGCTCACCTGAGTCAGCCCTACTATAAGCTTTACCAAAGAGGAAAGTCTTAAGCCTACTCTTAAATGTGAGGAGGTTGTCCGCCTCCCGTACACAAACTGGGATCTGGTTCCACAGGAGAGGAGCTTGATAGCTGAAGGCTCTGGCTCCCATTCTACTTTTAGAGACTCTAGGAACCACAAGGAACCCTGCATTCTGGGGGCGCAGTGCTCTAGTGGGGTAATAGGGTACTATGAGCTCTTTAAGATATGATGGTGCCTGACCATTTAGGGCTTTGAAGGTGAGGAGAAGGATTTTAAATTCTATTCTGGATTTTACAGGGAGCCAGTGTAGAGAAGCTAGTATTGGAGAGATATGATC